>JBAMJV010008674.1:0-59830 GCA_037951105.1 Echinarachnius parma
GGGGGTGCTTGACGATGGTGTTCTACGGTATGACATCTCAATGATGACGCCATAGCGATATCCTGCCGATGTCAGAACTGGCAGCAATGAAACAAGCCGGCAAATGGTCGCCAGTTCCGACATCGGTACAACATTGACCCAACGTCATATTTGAGCTGTCATATTTATGTATATTTAATAACATAAGCCCAACATCAATTTTGCAATCTTTGACTGACCTCTTAATTTGCTACCATTTCCAACATCTGCGCGATATTAGCCCGACGTCATATTTGAGATCTCTTATTCATGTCGGATTAATGACATCGGCACAACATCAGTTTAATGACCATTTACCGACTTGTTTAATTGCTGTCAGTTCTGACATCGGCAGGATATCGCTTTGGCGTCATCATAATGAAGTGCTCGCTTCCAAAAGGCGCTAAATCCACTTTCCATAAAAAATGAGTTAACGATATATCTACATGTATAATCTACGTAGGAATCCACATTTTACGACAAATAATTCACTCAAAATCAAAATGTCGTGGGTAGGACAGGAGATCGAGAGAGAGGAGTCAGAGGCAAACGATGCGGTTGCAGTTGATCATTTATTAAATCAAAACAAAAAAAAACCCTGCAAAGACAGGAAACAACAATCAATCAGTTCATTGTAATATATGACAATTATATCGATACATTGTAATACATGGCAATTAGTATGCATAATATGGTACTATTGAATACATATCTGTTATTATAATCATATTAAAATTTAAGTGAAAATGGAAAATAATTTATAAGCGATTTCCCCAAAATCATATCAAATCCTCAGCTACCAATACAAGTTATTCATTAGCACCCTACATCCGTCCTCAAATCACAGATAATAATGAACTAATTGTATATCTCGAGAACATCGTCACCTCAAATATGACATGCAAATCCTCCAATTTGCCCCTCAATAGCTACTTCCTCGTTATCCTCTGATAACACTCGTATCTTGCAATGCAAGAGCAACATTAATTTCAAAGAATAAATTCTAACTCCAATCCCTACTATAAACTCCAGAACTTGCAATTAATGAGTCACAAGTACTTAATAAATCCAAACTGAATTAAATGGATGTATGGGTATGTGTGTGTATAATTATACATAATTGCCTATTAATTACAACTTATCATATTATTAATCATACATTTATAACTATGATTATCAATCTAATAGCATAACAAAACTTGATTGAACTTTTACATTGTTCATACCTCATATCCAATTTGGAATATCAGACAAAAATCAAGATTTCAGTACATTTCTTAGTCTGAAGCAAAAGGCTATTGCATTAAAATATGATTCAAAGATATCATTACGTCCATCTATAAATCTACAGGAAAACTGTTACATATAATATCCAAAAGTACAATTACATGAAAACTATCAAGTAAATGCTCACCCAGGTTCAACAACCCCGATCACTCAAGCAGACCCAAAGCAGAGCATGAGTGAACACATGACTCGGCCACAGCCGACAGGCAGGCAGCTAAATAAATTAAAGCAAAAGTGATATTACAATCCCGCACTGCAACATTAAATTACCAATTGTAATTCAAGCATTTCATATTATCTAAACAATTGAGAGTTTTAAGGTTTAATTTCTCTCACCTAATTTAACACGAGCTAGCAAGACCACAATATAATTACATCGTCGATGTCATGTTTATCAATGAATGCAAAGTACGGCTGGTCGGCCATCTTTAAAAGTCAATTGCCACTCAAAAAAATCTTAGTACAATGCATAATTAAAACGATTCAAATCTTCAAAATACAAATTCACTTCTCAATTTGTGCCTCATAAACTTCCAAGCAAACCTCAGTACCCTGAACAATTTGAATGTAAACCTTAATATAAAGTACACTGACCAGACGGCCTCAACAAAATGCTATGAGTTAATACACGTAACCGCGCGGACTATGTATGGTACAACGCATCTACCTATCCTGTATACATACTGAGCATAGAGCAAAATAACTTTATAAGACCGCTACAACTTCAAGTAAGATTTATCTAACATACATATGAAATTATTCTACATACCTAACAACACGTGAATCGGCTTCTCCGGTTACATCGAGAGCAGAAAGACAGGACAAACACCTCGACTGAAAGTTGGTAGAGGAATAAATTCAAGCTTCCCGGCCTCTCCATCCACCCACTATAATACTAGTCCCAGAAGCAACCTGATTACCCGAGATTAATCCGCCCCTCAAATCTTCTGAGGTAGCCTCCATTAACTAAATTGAATGTAATCACACACAAAAATCCCTCTATAGCTTGAGACTACTACACATTCCAAACTACAGACCTACTTTTAATACAATGTAAAGATATTACAAAATGTAGTGTCTCACTGCATAAATGGCTGCACTGCAAACAAAGCTAGTGCATGCCAAGCTACGGACCTACTTTTAATACAGAGTAAAGATATTACTGAGTGAAGCGTCTCACTACATACTTGGCTGCCCTGCAATCAGACCTAGTGCATACCAGAGTACATCTAAGATATTTTCACCTGTTCTAAACAATGTACAGACCTCAGAGAAACTAACAAGTTATCATAACAAGTCTATGCAGCTTATTGTTCCTCTGCTCAACTATCTCAAACAGCTATAAATAAACAATCAAGTAATTTAAAGGCACGCTAAGCTTCTGAGCAATAAAACCAAATTTCAGCTCTACATTTGCAACAACAAAAATCTCGTCCCCGACATCAATATAGAAAATTATCTTTTCATATTCCCATAGGCACGTGTACAAAGTGGGACAAAGAAACCTGTTTTCCTCGGAAGTTGAAAAAGTGGATTTAGCGCCTTTTGGTTGAATGCTCTATAGAGATGTCATATTGAGGTCCAATTAATAACATTGGCCAGACATCAATTTCACAACCATGTATCGCCTTCTTAAATTGCTACCAGATACAACATCATCACAATATCGGACTGACGTTATAGTAGAGATGTCATATTTATGTAGGAGTAATGACATCCGCCCGACATCTATTTCACAACCTTTTACCCACCTTTAAAATTTCGTAAAGTTCCGACATCATTCTGTGCGGTATAGGCCCAAAGTCATATTTTGGATGTCATATTTATGTCAAATTAATAACTGTGACCCGACATCAATTTCACAGCATTTTACCGACCTCTTAAATTAATACCAGTTCCAACATCGGGGCGATAGAAGGCCGATTTTATATTTGAGATGTCATATTCATGTCGAATTATTGACATCGGCACAACATCCATTTAATGACTATTTAATGATTAGTTTCATTGGTGCCATTTATGAGATCGGTAGGATATCGCTTTGGCGTCAAAATTGAGATGTCATATGGATGTCCAATAAAACTCATTGGTCCGACATCAATGTTACAACCATTTACCGACCTCTTTAATTGCTACCAGTTCAAACATCGGCGCGAAATTATCCCGACGTCATATTGGAGATGACATATTCATGACAGAATATTGACATCGGCTGAACATCGATTTCATGACTATTTGCCGACTCGTGTCATTGCTGCCAATTCTGACATCGGCGCGATATCGGCTTGACGTCATATTTGTGATGTCATATTGATGTCCAATTAATAACATCCGTCCGACATCAATTCCACAACCATTTACCGACCTCTTAAAATGATATATTCCGACATCGGTACAACATTGGCCCAACGTCATATTTGAGATGTCATATTCATGTTGGTTTATCGACATCGGCCCAACATCAATATTACAACCCTCTATCGAGCCTTTAAATTAGTATCAGTTTCGGCATTGGTGCGATTTTAGCGCGACGTTTTATTTGAGACGTATTTTTTTCGTCAGCTTAATGACATCGGCACGACATTCAACTACAACCATTTTCCGATTTATTTCATTTCCAAAACCTCCAACTTAAATTCGACGTTGGCGTAATGTTGGCGCGACGTCTGTTTGCCGACCGCGATCTTGCCGACGACCTGCCGACACCGGTCCGACGTCAGTTAGCTAGCTGGATACTTATACTATGTTTGTTAACTTGCTTTGAGAATCTTGAATTAATTGAATTTCGTTTGATCGATTACAAACATTAGTAATTCAAAAGTAAAAAAAAGAAGTATTGCTATCGGGGAAATCATGATCGATTATAAGCGATCGTAAGTAAAATGAACATTTTCGATTTTTGGAATTATTTATATTAAAAATATATAGTTTTGTCATGTCCTTGCTGCTGTAAATAATTTAGAAGGATATATAAGAATATAAATAACACCTTTAAATAGTGTTATGAATATGATTTGAAGGTGGATTATTTCAGATTCAACGCTCTGCAAATACTAACCATTACAAAACATACATGCTAAGAACATGCTAAGAAGAGGTGTATATATATTATACCGATTGCGACCTATGTTTGTAGGACGATAGGATGATAGGTTTAGGAGTAGGCAATAGGTGTAGGAATAGGATATTTATAGAATTATGATTTATTATGAATTATGAATGAATGTGTGTAAAGGTTAAACAAAAAGCACGGATCGGACGTGGAATCTACGAATGTTTTCCAATTTCTTTTTACGTTTTTGATGTTGGTCCTACGTTGGCCATTTGACATTGGGCCATTGTCAAATTTTGATGTTGGTCCAGCATCAGAAAATGACGTTGGGCCAATGTTGGGTTAGCGGACATTCAAACGTCGGGCGAACGTCAAGATTTGATGTTGGGCCAACGTCAAGATTTGATGTTGGGCCAACAATAACAAATAACGTTGGACTAATGTCAGGCTGGCGGACATTTTAATGTCGGGCCAACGTCAGAATTTGATGTTGGCCCAACGTCAGGATTTGATATTGGGCCATTGGCAGAAAATTGACGTTGGGCCAACATCACAGAATGATGTCGTGACAACGTTGGGCTAGCGGACATTTTAACCTCCAGCCGACATCATAATGTTATGTTGGTCCAATGTCATGAGTTGATGTTGGGCCTTTGTCGGAAATTGACGTTATGCCAATATCACAAAATGACGTAGTGACGATGTTGGGCTGGCGGACATTTTAACGTCGAGCCCACATCCGAATTTGATATCTATCCTATGTCAGGATTGGGTGTTGGGCCATTGTCGGACATTGACATTTGCCCGACATCACAAAATGATGTTGGGACAATGTTGGGCTGGCGGACATTTTAACGTCGGGCCAACGTCAGAACTTGATGTTCTCTCAACGTCAGGAATCGATGTTGGGCCTACGTTAGAACTGACATTGGGCCATTGTCAATAATTGATGTTGGGCCGAAATCGCAAAATGACGTTGGGCCAGCATTAAAAAAAGACTCCGAGTTGATGTTGGGCTGGCGGACATTTTCACGTCGCGGGGACGTCGCATGTCGCATGTCGGCCCAACGTCCTCTTAAAACGAATTTTATATCGGCCCAACGTTGGCACGACGTCAGGTGGCTAGATGGGTTGTTTACCTTTATTTGTTATATTATCGTTCACTGTATATATTATGTTTACTTATTCTTCTCTCACCCCTTCCCACCTCCCTCTCTCCCCTCAAGCCTGCAAATATACACAAAAAGTTCCGCAATCGAGGTTTGCGCATTAATAACTTTTCTATTACGCTATTACCATTCATAAATGTGGTATATTTGGAAAGCGTAAATTCTCCCCTTTACATTGATATAACATTTGCTATGAATATTTCATCATGAAATGTGCATTGCATCCAAATGTAGGGCAAAGTCAAAAGTGAAATGTTGCAAAATACACTGATTTTGTCAACAGTGTGCCTTCCTTGGCTTGAATGGGGGTGAGGTGGTCATGCATTCAAGCCACGTTTTAATCTCCAAACAAAAGAAAGGCACACTGTTGACAAAATCAGTGCATTTTGCAACATTACATTTTTTACTTTGCCCTACATTCGGATGTAATGCACATTCCATGATAAAATATCCATAGCAAATGTTATATCAATGTAAAGAGGAAACTCACGCTTTACAATGATACCAAATTCATGAATGGCAATAGCGTAATAGAAAAGTTATTAATGCACAAACCTCGATTGCGGAACTTTTTGTGCGTAGTATACAACGTCTCAATTTAACCAAAGGAACAGTTATTTTGAGGCGGTAATAGACCGTTTCTGTAATGTATGCACATTATGATGCGTATCACGTCAGACTCCCCGTTGGCAAGCTTAAAGGGATAGTTGAGTTCTGGTAAGGAGAGTACAGTTTTGGTGAAACTGAATTTTAGTAACCAAAACCTGTATCATTACATTACAAACTAATAGTTATAACTATAAAGGAACACACAATTACAAATGACTTATTAAAGATCATGTTATCATTAAAAAAAGAGCCGTTAAAACCTAAGAGGGCGCTCTCTCAACACTCATCGGTTTCAACCATTTTTAATAAAATATTGTGCATGTGATCAAGACCACATTTTAGCTAGCTCTCTCTACATCTTGTATGATATCTGGAACTGTGTACTGCCGTCCCATGACAAAAGGAAGCAACTCTGTGGAATGAGTTTCTTAGTAAATAAAGAAAATATGTTTTTCTTTCTGACCTCTCAAACATAAAATCCTAATTCCCAGGTATGACATGTTTTATAATGTACTCAGAGAAGGCATTTCGGGTTGATATGTTTTGATTTGTAAAATCATTGTTTTATGCAAATTAAGCAGCATACTTCCATTTGTCACAGTATATCTTGAATATTTGCACGCGTCATCCAATGACAAAAGGAAGCAACTCTTGATAATCTAAGAAGTCAGCATTGTGTGAGTACGTGCGTGTGTGTGTTTGTGTGTGTATCCATGTGTATGTGTGTATATACGTTTGTGTGTATATTATGTGCAAATATATGTGTTTGTATGCGTGTGTGTGAGTGCATGTGAGTATGTGTCAGTGTGTGTATGTGTTAGTGTGTATCTACTCATGTATGTGTTGTATATGTGCGTGTTTGTGTGTGTAGGCCTATGCGTGTGTATATGTGCGTATGTTTGCACGTATGTATGTCTGTGTGCATATATTTGTGTGTGTTTGCATGCGTGTGTGTGTGTGTGCGTGTGTGTTTGTGTGGCTGTGCCGTGTGCGTGTTTCTGTGTGTGAGTGCGTGTGTGTGTAGGTGTGTCTGTGTGTTTGCTTGTGGGTGTGTGTGTATGTGTGTTTGTGCGTTTGTAAGCCAGGTAAAACAACATTTCATCAAGTTTATCATTTTCTGCAAAATTCCCCACACAAAAGTCTACATGTGGGACAATAATAAACACACAGCATCAGAACTTGTGCTGTGAAAAAAAAAGAAAACGTTATATTTTGTATTCACAGTCAGCATTTTGATTGATAAATGAAATGGGTTTTAAATGTATATATAAACTTCAGTCAAAATACACTAACGTTTCCTTCAGATGTGCAAACAGATTAGGGAATTTCAGCATTTTCTGTATCAATTCTGGTGCAGTGGTTGACAGACATTCAAGGAGAAAAGTGAGCTGCACTTAGGCGCGCTCTGATTGGCTGATTGGGAGATCAATGCACACATGCCACTTCCATGCTGATAGGTGATTGGCTGATTGAGTTGCTTCCTTTTGTCATTGTTTTATGAGGAAATTTTAGAGTTGCTTCCTTTTGATATATCTATATTTCGGAAATTAGTGGTCATGTGGCCTCAATTTTTTCACCATCATGTAGAGCATACAAAAAATACCCCAAATCAAGAAAAAAGTCGATTTTGATAAATTCAGAGTTGCTTCCTTTTGTCATGGGACGGCAGCATATATCATGTAACCGCACTGATTACTCCAAAGATTGGGGTTAATAAATACATATACTGTATTATACTCCGGAATTACGTTACTCATTGTTGCTTCATTTAAGTATATATGTACCTCTCCTACTGCCAACAACATTCTTACGCCGATCCAACATAACAATATTGTGCTCTTTCAAATTTAACACTCAGTTTTTCATTATTTCACAAAAAATAATTGTATGTAGCGCCCTCTCTACCAAAACTTAACTATCCCTTTAAAAAAAATAACTAGGTCCGGCAAGCTCCGGCAAACTGTAGCTTGCCGGACCTAGTTACTATTGTTAAGCTTGACAACGGGGAGTCTTACGCCCAGTGGCGTAGACAGGTTCTTACACCTGGGGGGGATGATTCACCGGACCAAGACCAATTTGTTCGCGGCCGAGACCAAGTTTTTGAGACAAAGTGGCTCGGGGGGGGGGGGGGGGGGGTTGGATGTTAAGATGGTCGTGACCAGAAGGGCCGGAAGCAGTTTTGGATTGGGGGGGGGGGGGGCAAAACCTATGGGGGCTAACGATTTGGTGTGTGTAGGGGCTCATGCCCAACCACACTCACAGTGCTGCCAACTTTGAGCCAGATGTGAGAGTGAGGACATTGCAAGGAGCGAAGCGACCAAGCCGAGGGAGCGAAGTGACTGAGCGGGGGGAGGACGTCCCCCCTCCCACGGTAGGGAGCTTTTGGCAATTTTAGACTGAAATTGTGCAACTGGTGCTTACCTAGATAGGAAATTTGGGCTTAAAATTGACTGTATCTGGGAAAGCGTGTTATGATTGATCGACCAGAAATTTAAATATATTTTCACGAAGAAAACAAATAATTGACACACTAATAAATATGCACCCAACACAGGGAGCGAAATTACTGAGCGGGGGGAGGGTGTGGGAGGGGGTGTCCCCCCTCCCACGGTAGGGAGATTTTGCATTTTTGGACTTGAAATTGTGCAATTTGGTGCTTACCTAGATAGGAAATTTGGGCTTAACCCTAAAAAGGCCGGGCTATTTGAGGTCTTCAGCAGGCCGGGGGGGGGGGGGACCATTATGCCCCACCCCTCCTCCAAGATCTCGGCCGCGGAGCGGCCAATCGCCGTGAAAATTTGCACGCATGATAAGTGAAGTGTATAGAATACAATGGTAATTATTATTTTTTGTTTTAATTCATTAATTTGCATATTTATGGTAATTTATGCAAATAAGGTCATAAAATTCATATTTTTACCCATAAATCATATATTCTTCATAATTAAACATTGGTTTTCACTACATATATTCTTTAGAGCATCTGGAATAATAATGCGACAAATGTTTTTGTTTTTATAATTTCTTATGTATTTCTTTGTTTTTTAAAACTTATGTATTTTATTGTTTTTGTTGTTTATTTTATTTCTAACTATAATTCATCTATTTTGAACCCCAAAACAAACATATAAAATGTAAACAAGACCAAATAACCAATGATATACTTCCTTTTACAAAAAATGATATTTCCATATGTTTTGTACACAAATCACGAATTTGAGCGATTTTCGGGCTGACATGCATAGACAAAAGGTCACGTGACTTCGTAACGGTGGGTCCGATTTTCAAAATTTTTGTTTTAAAATATGCGCAAGACCCAAAAGAAAAAAGTCACCAAGCAGCGGCGCGTCATCTTACAGCGTTTTGGAGCAATACAAACAAATTGCGGAGGGGGGGGGGGGGGGCATTATGCCCCCCCCCCGGCCTTATTAGGGTTAACATTGACTGTATCTGGGAAAGCGTGTTATGATTTGATCGACCAGAAATGTAAAATATATTTTCACGAAGAAAACAAATAATTGGAACACTAATGAATATGCACCCCAACACAAACACAAATATTGTATTTATATTTAGCGTCATACACAGTTCCAACATCACCATCTGCCACATTATGCATGATCTAACAACTTAGCCTATTGCCAAGAATGAGTCCCGAGGGGCGAAGCTACCGAGGGCTGGGGCAGAGCCAAATAAGGAGGGTTTGGGAGGGGGTATCCCCCCCCCCCCCCTCTCACGGAGAAGATTTTGCATTTATATAATATACTTGAAATGGTGCAATCTGCACGTCACACAAGCAGCCAGAGCAATGCCAGCCTACACTGGAACTACGTGGCCCGGTATACAGAAAAAAAATACTCACCCAAGACCATAAGCAAGTTACACAACAAACTGAGATAATCTGTTTGCGCGCGAAGCGCGCAGCGAAAATTGAAAATAGATGTATAAATGACTTTGTTAACGTTAGAATTAACAAGTCTTAGCTCATACAACTAATGTTTTCTTCCACACTCGTATACAGATACATACAGAAAAATATATATCCTTCCCTAAAACCTGGGGGGGATGATTGTACACGTCATCCCCCCCACCTTGTGAGGTGGGGGGGATGCATCCCCCTCATCCCCCCCGTTGTCTACGCCCCTGCTTACGCCATACGCATATTGAACGACAGAGGTGAACAATGGGGGTGAGCATGATCGCCAACTAATCATTTTGTTTGCCTTTGGTCTAGAATATTCCTTTGCGTGTCACGTTTGAAGACTGATTTTTTTTTTTATAAGAGGTGAATTATATATTATAGACCATGCAGGTGCCTGGCTGATCCCGATTTTATCACAGGAGCTACAGCTTCAGACACGGCACCGTTTTCACAATGCAATCTTCTCAAGGTGACGTTTAACAATTCTGTATTTGTATTCATAGCGAAATATGTTTCGTTTAATTAATCTTTTAAACCACTAATCTAAATGACATATTTTCTTTACACGCCCCTTTTGAATAAATAGATGAAAGAACAAGACGCCATTTAGTAGGGGAGGAACAGGGGGGTCCCATGCACACAAAATATATATTTTTTAAACATACATTCTTGTAAACCTGAATGTGTCTAGTTAAAGAATTTTGATGTTACCAAGACCAAATCGTGTCCCATGGGTGTGTTTGGCGGCCATCTTGGATTTCAATGAAAAAAAGTGTAACTTACCTAAATGTTGAATAACGGGACATGAACAGAAAATTGAACATGTATTTAGGGATGGTTGGCAACGAGGGATTACTTAAAGATAATATATCAGTAATTAAAGGGATAGTTGAGCTCTGGTAAGGAGAGTACAGTTTTAGTGAAACTGAATTTTAGTAACCAAAACCTGCATCATTACATTACAAACTAATAGTTATAACTAGAAAGGAACACAAAATTACAAATGACGTAGTAAAGATCATGTTATCATTCAAAAAGAGCCGTTAAAACGTAAGAGGGCGCTCTCTAAACACTCATCGGTTTCAACCATTTTGAATAAAATATTGTGCATGTGATGCTTTGTTGAAATAGTGATTAGATAGAGAAATAACCAACAACTATTTAAATACATTTTGTAACTTTTTTGAAAAGAGGAAGCATTTTTTTGAATTTTTAACGGCTGGTTCAAAATTCTCTAATAAACCCGGGGCCCCGGGTTTATTACAAATTGTTACATTTATGGATATTTCAGCCGTTTCTGAACCGATTTGGATCAAACAAAGATGATTTTATTGTTTAAATATTATGCTCTTTCAAATTTTACACTCAGTTTTTCATTACCTCACAAACCAATTAAGTAGTCTAGCGCCCTCTCTACCAAAACCAACTTTCCCTTTAAACTAATTTGATAACGTAATTTGGCGATCATCGTGGTGGCCATCTTGGATTTTGACAAAAAAAGACGATTTTCAAATATATCTTTTGGAATATACCTACTAAAAAGACCAATAAACATGACTGTTCATGAAATGCATCATGGAATATTGTATCAATATATTCTTGTTCATAATTCAACCATATGAATTCAAACAGGGGGTCTTGGCCGCCATTTTGTGCCACTCTTGGTCACCATGTTGGATTTCATTGAAATACATATAAATTGCTTATGTCTGAAGTAGGGTCATATAAAGACATATTAACATATTTTATATGTGTGAAATGGTAAGGAGGGGTTAGTTTCAAGTATAATTCTAATGATTTAACTAATTTGAATGCATAATTTGGCAGCCATCTTGGATTTTGGTGAACAAAAATATTTTCATATAATAAATGAAATAAACAGAAAATAAAAAACAAATAAACATGTTTTTTGATAATTTCGCAACTAGGGATGATTACAAAATATAATTTAAGTTATTTGCATGCCTGCCATCTTGGCAGCCATCTTGGATTTTAATGAAAAAATCTATATGTACGGGAAATAAATTATCTTTCTAAATAAGTACCGTAAATTCAAGTCAAACAATCACATTTTCTGTATGATAGATTATTGATGTATGATCTCATACAACCCCACATATGGGCTTTGGTAGGCACTTTGGCGGCCATCTTTGACTTAACCGATCTCCGATCATCTGCTTTAGCAGAGCATTGGCAGAAATACATCAGACATGTGAATTGGTTGAAGGTGGGCTGAGTGAAGTCAGATCCCTCTGGAAATTTGGAACCGACCATAAATGTATACTGGGCCAAGAGCCCAGAGTGTATCCACATTCATTTAAAGCTTTACCTTCAGCGAAAGTGCCATACTTCTCTTGTACGAAGGAGGTGTCCAATAACGGCTGGTGGCATCACAGTTGGGTTTCACCACCTGTAGCATTCTCCCACCTGTGCTGTTTACTTCATTTTGATTCATGCAAGGTTGTCATTATGTTGCTATTTGTAATTTGTCATTATTTTATCCTCATGGATAATGACTTCCAGGGAGTCATCTAATCCATGCCAGGATTCAAAACGTACATGTACGTAGAACCCCTGTATCACAAATGCATACGCACTGACCCGCACCAAGCCAACAAGAGCCTGGGATAATTGTGTAGATGACACTCCTAAGCCACCTCAGCAAGAGAAGAAAAATTGAATCCACAAGGTCGCTGATGTAATACCTTATCAACGCGTAAGGTGAGGACCTGTTCGCATCTGTTTGAATGTCAATGATTGCACATTACTGATCAGCGACCATGATGCAGAAACACCTCTCATGGGGCCGTACTCACCGGACTGGCAGTGACTCCATCACCACCTGCCACACCAATGGGCTTAAAGGGGTAGTACAGTTTTGGTAAGGCTGAACTTTAGTACCCAAACCTGGACAGTAACATTATAAACTAATATCTCCACCATGCTCGAAAGGTATACAAAATTACAAACGACTAAGTAAAAAGCCTGTTATCATTCAAAAAGAGCCATTCAAACACAAGAGGGCGCTTTCTAAAAATGCATTGGTTTCAACCATTTTTCATACAAATTATGCATGTGATGTTTTATTGAAATAATGATTAAATAGAGAGATCATCAACAACTATTTAAAAAACGCTTTTGAATTTTTTTGAAAAAGTGCATTCATTTTTAATTTTTTTTGAAAAAATCATCTAATTATTTGGGCCCCAAATAATTATAAGATCAGATATATTTATTGATATTTCAGCCGTTTCTGGGCCGAATTTGACCAAATAAAGTTTATTCTGCCATTAATATTGCATGTTCTCCCAAATTCGACACTCAGTTTTTCATTACCTCTCAGAAAAATTGTGATGTGCAGCGCCCTCTCTACAAAAAAACTAAACTACCCCTTTAACCATGTTAACAATCCTTTGTAAAAAGATATCTAAAAAGCACATGTTATGAAACATCACATGATTTCTGACTCCTAGCCCTTCCTATCAATGGAGACGGTCTAAATGACAATGACTCATTGATACTGACGCGAGACTCAAAAGAGGAGCACAGGCTGAAACGTACACAAACATGACAAAAAGTACACACTCATAACCCTGGAATCAAGTCAGAAGAAGATACTGCGAAGCCATCTGTGAATAAAATCCTGATTCTACATTGGCGGTTATCGTGAGATGAGAGGTAACCTGCAACTGTATATCCGCATCATCAGATCATGCGGAGTGTGTTTCCAGTATCAAGAAGAAGAAGAAGAAGAGGTGTAAGTAAGACAGACCGTTCGACTGATCATGCTGGCAGTGGCCATGAGTGGCCAAGACTGCCGCTATTCCACACGGGCCCTCTTTTCAATCAAATGGTTTTACAATGGCCACAAGGATTCATTAAGATAAAATCAGGTTCAATGAGACCTGAGTTACAGATGTTGAACTAAAAGACCACCATTATTGATTCGGAACATGAAACATACACAAAAACAAGGAAAATATGCCAGAAATCTAGATCATATTCCAGTCTATCGCGGCCCTAGCAGCACTCTACATCGGAAAACGGAACTTGGGTTGTTACGTTCCATCATGGGTCCGTCCCTGGACCTATCCAATTCACCATTCACACTTAACCTAGGGACATTGCAAAGCATCACGACTGAGGTTATCATCTCTACATAGACGATACTCCACACTAAGTTGCCTTCAAGTCATGGCGTGTCAGACCTTGCTGCATGCCAGAAGATCTATGACTGTTTGACTGCGATGCAGATGTGGATGTCGGATGGACAGTGATTTCCTGAAACTGAACCAAAATAAAACATACATTCAACTTTCCTAAAATACATTCAAGACATGTCGATTGAAGAACACTAGATAACTGTCAGTCTTCCGCCCCTTGCATGTGATCCCGTAGTTGTGTTTCATGTGCCAAATCAATTATAGTTGGAGTCTTTTGGTTCAACATATGTCACTGAGGTCTCATTGAACCTGATCTTATCTTAATGCATCCAATTCTAGACCATTTGCTAGAAGAGAGCTAGGCTTGTCCAACAGATCGTTAATCTTGGTCACTCATGGCCACTGTCAGCATGATCAGTCGACCAGTTCGTCTTGGACCTCTCATCTTGAAGGGTCGTTCCAATGGTCTGATAGGTCACAATAACCGCCCACGTAAAAGCAGGATTTTGTTCCCAGATGGCTCCGCAGTGATTTCTTCTAACTTTATTGCAGGGATAGGAGTGTGTTCTTTTTGTCACATTTGTGTAGGATTCAGCCTTGAATTTTACCAGACGTTGATGCCGTCCTGGAGTACTCCCCTTTGGGGTCTCTCGACAGTGAATTGTTAGTGTCTTGGACGATGAAAATCACTAATGATGCTTTGTTCTGCCCACAGAAATAGCATTACACCAATGATCCATTGTTCTTAGAGTCCTCTCAATTGATAGGCAGACCTAGGAGTTAGAAATCATGTGATGTTTCATGTGATTTTCGGACATCCTTATAAAATGGATTGCTAAGACCATTCGTGTGACATGTGGTGAAGTCATTGACCAACCAATATGTTCCCAAGATACTAGAGGCGTTTCTGCATTTTGGTCGCTGATCATGCAATCGTTGACATCCAAACAGCTGCCAACTGGTTCTCACCAGTCCTCACGCGTCTATCAGCTATTGGACACCTCATTTGTACTAGAGAAGTATATGACACTTTCGCTGAAGTAAAGCTTTAGCTGAATGTGGATACACTCTCTGCTCTTGGCCCAGTACATATTTACGGTCGGTTCCAAATTTCCGGAGGGATCTGACTTCACTCAGTCCACCTTCAGCATGTTCAGGCAATTCACATGTCTGATGTATTTCAAGGCATGGCAAAAGTCTGCCATGCTCTGCTAAAGCAGATGATTGGAGATCGGTTAAATCAAAGATGGCCACCAAGGTGGCTACCAAATTTATAATTTATAATTCTGACATCATGTTTCAATGCTACATCTATAAATAACTCTCATACCAAAAATGTGATAATTTGACTTGAATGCATGGTACTTATTTAGAAAGATAATTTATGTACATATACATATTTTCATTCAAATCCAAGATGGCTGCCAAGATGGCAGGCATACAAATAACTTAAATTATCATTTGTAATCATCCCTAGTTGCCAAATTATCAAAAAGCATGTTCATTTGTTTTGTATTTTCCGTTTATTTCATTTAATCCCAAAAGATGTATACAAATATTTTTTTTTTCACCAAAATCCAAGATGGCAGCCGAATTATGCATTCAAATTAATTGAATTATTAGAATTATACTTTAACTACTCCCTCGTTGCCATTTCACCCACATACAAAGTGTTAATTTGTCTTTGTATGACCCTAATTAAAACATAAGCAATTTACACGTATTTCAATGAAATCCAACATGGTGGCCAAGAGTGGTACAAAATGGCGGCCAAGACCCCCTGTTTGAATTTATATGATTGAATTAAGAACTAGAACATATTGATCAAATATTCCATGATGCATTTCATGAACAATCGTGTATATTAGTCTTTTTATTAGATATATTCCAAGACATATATTAGAAAATCGTCTTTTTTGGTAAAAATTCAAGATGGCCACCACGATCATCGCTAAATTACGTATTCAAATTGGTTTAATAATTGTAATATTATTTAAAAATAATCCCTCGTTGCCAACTATCCCTAAATACATGTTCAATTTTCTTGTTATGGCCCCGTTATTCAACATTTAAATTAGTTACACTTCTTTCCATTGAACTCCAACATGGTGTCAAAGATGGGCGCCAAACACACCCATGGGACACGATTTGGTCTTGTTAACATCAACATTCTTTAATTAGACACATTCAGGTTCACAAAAATGTAGGTTAAAAAAAAAATGCATGGGACCCCCCTATTCCTCCCCTACTATATGGGCCACTTGGGAACTAGAGTTAACCAATCACAGAGTAGGTCATACGCGTCGTCACCTGATCGAGGTCAATAAAACAAGTTCATATGCATACATCACCATGGATACCATCAGTGGCGTAGACAGGTTCTTACACCTGGGGGGGGGGGGGGGGGGGATGAAATTTTTCCTTGGCCGAGACCACCTGCCAAAATGTTTCGAGACCGATGGAATTGGGGCAAAATTGGGCAAAGACCTAAGGGGGCTAACGATTTTGTTTGTTTGTGTAGGGGCTCAACCACACTCACAGGGTTGCCAGCTTCGAGCCGGGTGAGAGTGAGAGTTATTGCGAGGGAACGAAGCGACTGAGTGGGGGGAGGATGTGGGAGGGGGTGTCACCCTTCCCACCGTGTCACCAGCCGAGCGGAAAATGAATAAGTTTATCGCTGCTGGTGCCTGCTAGGTTAACTTAAGTGTTTGATGTTGTTAGGCAACAATAGGTCGATCGCAAAGCAGCGTTCGCGAGTCCCTGCTTGCGTGATATATATCGAGCGTTACCGCAGCAGCATGGTGTTAGGGAACAAAAGGACGAGTGTTACATTAATATATTTTATTTTTCCACTTTCTTTACCTGTAGGAAGACTCAACAGGCGACTCGTTTTAGTTTTGGTGATTAAAAGGAAAGGTTGCCTATAAATTATTAAGAAAATTACGGCAAAGGTCAAGATTAGAAGATTTTGTTTTCGGTTTTGTTTTTATCCTTAGGTACAAGCAGATGCTCGATGAGAAAGTAGAAAGGAAAAAATACAGCCTTGGTTTGTTTGATTTTTAGGTCCCATGAAGGAAGGAAATAATTATTGCTTTGCGTTTCCGCTGGACCTTAGCCAGATTGGCCATTTTATTTTGAGGAAAAAATGTTCCATGAACATTTTCTCTTAAAGGAGCGGGTGAATTGTCACCAGCCGAGCGAAAAATGAATAAGTTTATCGCTGCTGGTGCCTGCTAGGTTAACTTAGGTGTTTGATGTTGCTAGGCAACAATAGGTCGATCGCAAAGCAGCGTTCGCGAGTCCCTGCTTGCGTGATATATATCGAGCGTTACCGCAGCAGCATGGTGTTAGGGAACAAAAGGACGAGTGTTACGTAACTTTCGCTAGTCCCTGCTTGCGTGATAAGAGTGAGCGTCGCTGAAGTAGCAGCGAGTCACGTGAGTGTGTGGCGTACGTGGCAGTCGGGCGCAGTTCGTGTAGCGTGTGTGATTGGGCCCTCGGTATCACGTGGGTGTGGATATTGTGCGGTTGCGTGGAGATGGGGTAAGTGAGAGCGGTGATTGGCTGTAGGATCGGGGCGGGAACTGCGAGTGTCTGGATGTGTGTACATTAATTGCAGTAAGGCAGAGTGATTTGAGATCTTGCTCCAGACGGACGTGTGTGTGGCGGCTGAGATTGAGTGGACCACGGGATGCCTTTGTAAATTTCTGAAAGTGTAGAAGTTAAATAGGAAAACCCCTTTGATGGTGACTCGCCAGCCCGGTGTGCAGCACGACAACGTCCTACAAGCGTTTACCACAATTGGTGACCGTAAGTTAATGCTTTTTATTGTATTTTGTTTGTAGTTTGTTTCGTCGCACATTAAATAATGCGGCTAAGTAAATAATACCAAGTAAAGCAAACGATGTGGTGCGAAAGTGGGCTGTGTGATACAACGTGATATATGTCAAGGAAAATGATTATTACTTAACTCCTATAAGAGTTGATATGTAAATAATTAAATGGAAATGTATATGTGTTTAATTATGCCAAAGGAGCAAAGAAGATTATGTTTTGTCGGAGATACGACTATATATTCCTCAGCAAATGTATTCGTGTATTTGATGTTATTTATGGAGGATGATAATTTTAAGATTGACGGAATGTTGAATTCGTTGCTTTTTATGTGCGGGACAATTCTGCATTGTGTGTTTATGTGTCAGAAGCATAGAATCGTTGAGTTTTTATAAACTGGTAACATTTCCGCATGCTTACATATTCATTATGTAATGTAAAATGTACACCGTAGTGGAAATATGTCTCGGAATTATTATTTGCAGTTGCATCCGGTTTATGGACCTGGCTTTTCCAACCGGGTAAAGGACCCGACTTCAGGATCCGGCTTAGCATCCGACTTCACGGACCGACTTAAGCATCCGACTTCAGGATCCGACTCCTTCATCCGATTTCTTCTCCCGATCTGGAGATCACTTCGCGCAAGCACCGCGGCTTCAACGCAGCTGATTCCTCGACGTTCCGGCACTCGGCATTCCACCAGCATATAGCGAGGACTGTATGCTGATAAAATTATAGACTTTACGCGACTCTACGGCCGTTCATCCGTTACGGTCTGATTGGTGCACCATAAACACTCCGAACTCTCGCGCAGCGCTTACAAAGTATTTAAATTTGGTGTCTTCTCTCTGGAAAGTTTAAAGCATTTAATTATACCCTCTGTAATCTAATATGTGAGACATGATAATTAATTGATATATACACTTGGTTTGAAATTTTTTATGTGCGGGACAATTCTGCATTGTGTGTTTATGTGTCAGAAGCATAGAATCGTTGAGTTTTTATAAACTGGTAACATTTCCGCATGCTTACATATTCATTATGTAATGTAAAATGTACACCGTAGTGGAAATATGTCTCGGAATTATTATTTGCAGTTGCATCCGGTTTATGGACCTGGCTTTTCCAACCGGGTAAAGGACCCGACTTCAGGATCCGGCTTAGCATCCGACTTCACGGACCGACTTAAGCATCCGACTTCAGGATCCGACTCCTTCATCCGATTTCTTCTCCCGATCTGGAGATCACTTCGCGCAAGCACCGCGGCTTCAACGCAGCTGATTCCTCGACGTTCCGGCACTCGGCATTCCACCAGCATATAGCGAGGACTGTATGCTGATAAAATTATAGACTTTACGCGACTCTACGGCCGTTCATCCGTTACGGTCTGATTGGTGCACCATAAACACTCCGAACTCTCGCGCAGCGCTTACAAAGTATTTAAATTTGGTGTCTTCTCTCTGGAAAGTTTAAAGCATTTAATTATACCCTCTGTAATCTAATATGTGAGACATGATAATTAATTGATACACTTGGTTTGAAATTTCGAAAGAATTTATGGATGTCTGAAATTTAAAGCAGTGATTAAAGTTAAACCATATTCTGTAAAACTAGTTTGTCTAGAGTTCTGATATTGTGTCCGATCGGTTATGGCACATCACAGTACACATATACCACATAAACGTACTTATAATTACAATATTCAAAACAGGGTGACATTTTTGGCGACCACGAAGGGACCGTTTTCAGTAGAATAAACAAAAACTACTGAGATTTCTTGTATTGTTACTTGGTTTTGAATACTTATGAATGAAATACAACATATTTTTGTTTTGCTAAGCAACTAATGTGAAAAATAATTCTGGTTAACTGTTCTTATCTTTATAGTGTAGATAGACGCATTCTGTGTTCCAGGCAAGTGGTAACAGTGGACTGACGTGCTACCTGCTGGGCTGGGTCATCACCAAACTGGTAAGATACACTAAAATTAAATATTGAACTAGGTTTTTGGAATTACCTCCGGAAATGGAGACCGAAAAATTATTGAACATTGGGCAAACCCTTGGTCTTGTGGGAGATGAGTTGAAAGATTTCATTAAGCAAGAGAGAGAGCTCATTAAGCAAGAGAAGAATAGAGCCAGGGATGAGCGGGCGGAGGAACTTGAGTTGCTGAAGATGAGGTTGGAGTTGGAAGAGAAAAGAAAGAAAACATGAGACTTCAAAACGCGCAGGGTAATGCGGCAGATGCGCAACCTACGGGCAGCTTGAGGGCACCTAAACTGCCCGTGTTTGATGAAAGTAAGGATGCAATGGATGCTTACCTCAATAGATTCGAGCGCTATGCGCGCATGCAGAAGTTGACGCCTGCGATATGGGCTTCAAATTTAAGCGCACTTTTGACTGGTAGAGCGTTACAAACGTATGCGCGACTGTCTGACCGCGAGGCTGCGGATTATGACAAGGTGAAAGCAGCATTGCTGCAGCGCTTTGAGCTCAATAGTGAAGGTTTCAGGAAAAAGTTTCGGTCAGTACGGCCAGAGTCTGGCGAAAGTGCCAGTCAGTTGTTCAACCGGATGCAAGGTTACTTAGAAAAATGGTTATCTCTTGCAGGTGGCAAGGAGAGCTACGAGGATCTACGAGATCTAGTGCTCATCGAAAAATTTCATAGAAGCTGTCCCAGGGAGATGTCAGTCTTCATGAAGGAAAGCACTGCTAAAAGCATAGCAGGGATTGCTGAAGTGGCAGATCGGTACATTGATGCTAGGTCAGGGTGGACCTCAACGACAGGTGGTAATAAACCGCGTAATGACCGTTCACTAAAGCCTTCTAAATTCTCTCCTAAATTAGCAGGTGCAGAGAAGGGGGAGAGCAAGATGGCGGAGGTTCCGAGGAAAAGGACTGGGAAGTACTTCACGTGTGGCAAAGTGGGCCACTACTCAAACGACTGCCGACAGCGCCCCAGGGATCAGAAGCTGGGAGCGGCACTAGCGGAGGCAGATGCAAAGCAGGATGGATGGGAAAGCGATGCAGAGAATCGGCAACATGGGGAATCCGAGCCGAAAGCCGAGGCACCGAGTAGCGACAGGGCTAACAAGGCAGCTCAGGGGGCTGTCCGAGCAAGTGCAAACTGGCGGGAAAACGGATGTCTGTTGCTAGATTCATGTTTCTCATGTGACACAGTTCCACATCTTCATTCATGCACAGGAAAGCAGGAAGGCGAGTTTCCAACGGTTAGTGCGGCATGTGGGGGGAAACCAGTACGGTCAATGCCAGTGGCACAGGGACTCGTTAACGGTCAGTCGACAGATGTACTACGGGACACCGGCTGCTCCACCGCAGTAGTGAAGGAGGACCTCGTACTCCCGGGTCAGATGACTGACGAGTGGAGAAAGTGCGTCCTGATTGACGGCACACAAAAGGAGTTCCGCATAGCTACGGTAAAGGTCGACACGCCCTACTTCGTTGGTAAGTTGGATGCATTGTGCATGAACAATCCTGTATACCCGTTAATCATCGAAAATGTATTAGGTGTCCGGGACCCCAGCGATCCAGACGCGAAGTGGGAACCCAAGGTACTGGAACAGTCTACAACAGACGGTCTAGCAGTGGAGACTAGACAACAACGGGAGGCTTCAACCAAACCACTGAAGAACTTGAAGGTACCAAGCCCCATTGCAGACGCATCACCAGCAGAATTCAGGAAGGAGCAAGAGGCGGACGTATCTCTGGATAAGATGTGGAGGGATGCTTCAACAGGGGAGGTCAAAGTAAGTCGAAGTGGAAATAGAACGAAGTACAAGCTTAAAGATAAGTTCTTATACAGAGAAATTCATGTTAAAAAGGGCAACAACATGGATGTCATCGAACAACTGGCTGTACCTGCAAAGTACCGGAAGCCAGTTATGAAACTTGCCCATGAATCGGTGATGGGAGGTCACCTGGGTGGTCAGAAAACTGCCGATAAAATTCTTGCTAATTTTTTCTGGCCAGGTCTACGAGCGGAGGTGCAGCGGTACTGCCGTTCTTGCGATGCTTGTCAGCGGTCGGCCGCCAAGGGTCGAGTGACAAAGGTGCCGTTAGGTTCAACGCCCCTCATCGACGAACCTTTCAAGCGTGTCGCCATCGACCTCGTGGGACCGATCAAGCCGGCGTCATCGAGAGGTCACCGGTTCATCTTAACATTGGTAGACTATGCAACCCGGTACCCGGAGGCGGTACCCCTGCGTCGTATCGACAAGGCAACGGTTGCAGAGGCTCTCCTCGGCATCTTTTCGAGAGTGGGATTTCCGTGCGAATTGTTATCGGACAGGGGGGCGCAGTTCACGTCGGAGATGTTCAAGGAAGTGAGCCGACTGCTGTCCATACGCCACTTCACCACAACCCCGTACCACCCACAATGCAACGGTCTCGTTGAACGGTTTAACGGTACCCTAAGACGGATGTTAAACAAGATGTGTGAAGAGCGCCCGACGGACTGGGATCGCTACATCGACCCGTTGTTGTTCGCGTACCGCGAAACGCCGCAAGACAGCAGTGGATTTGCGCCATTCGAGCTGCTCTACGAAAGAGTAGTACGTGGACCTCTCATGATTGTTAGAGAGCTGTGGACCAACCAGGACAAGCAGCAGGAAACGAAGACGACGTACCAGTACGTATTTGACCTCAAGGAGAAGATGGAACAGACGTGCGACATCGCAATGCGCGAACTGCACAGGTCACACGAGAAGTATCGAGTGAACTACAACCGACGGACTCGGCCAAGGTCCTTCAAGGTAGGAGATGAAGTTTTAGTCCTACTACCCACCGATGCGAATAAGCTGCTGATGCACTGGAAAGGCCCGTTCAAGGTGGTCGACATCGTGGGAAAGCTGGACTTCAAGGTCGACCTAGGTAAGAGAATAGCTACTTTCCATGCTAATCTCTTGAAAAGGTACATCAGTCGGGAGATAGAACCGATGCAAGGGATGATCGTGGCAGCGTTTGACATGGCAGCAACGGCGGTCGTCGAGGACGAGGAGCCCGATGATGGCGGACTGGATCCTCACACGATGCGGGAATCGCTACTCCATGTCCCTGCAACCAAGCAGACACAAGGTGTGGCTGAAGTCAATGTCAACAGCCAACTAACAGTGGAACAGCAGTGTGAAGTAGGTAAACTTCTTGACGAGTTCCAGGATGTTTTGACCGACATACCAGGGATCACGACAGCGGGCGAGCACGACATCCGGCTGATCCACGATCACCCAATCCACAGTAAGCCCTACCCATTACCCCATGCACTGAGACAGGTGGTAACAGATGAGGTGAAGGAGATGATGGATTTAGGTGTCATTGAGCCGTCGACATCGCCATACGCACCACCCATTGTCCTGGTCAAAAAGAAAGATGGTAGTAACCGCTTTTGTTGTGATTTCAGGAAGCTGAATGCGGCAACGATCACCGACGCAGAACCGATCCCCGACCAGGAGGAAATCTTTGCTAAACTCGCCGGAGACCGATATTACACCAAGCTTGACCTCACCAAAGGTTATTGGCAGGTGCCGCTTACGGAGAAGGCGAAAGAGCTTACGGCATTCATCACACCGGACGGCTTATACCAGTTCAGGACCATGCCATTCGGGCTCGTGAATGCCCCAGCAAGTTTTAGCAGGATGATGAGGACGGTACTACGAGGACTGACGAACGTCTCGACAATTTCATCGACGACATACTGGTGCACACGCCTACGTGGGAGGAGCACTTGGCTACGTTGAAGGAACTTTTCCACAGACTCCGAGGAGCGAAGTTGAAAGCCAAGCCAAATAAGTGCTTCGTCGGCTTCGCCGAGCTCGACTTCCTAGGCCATCACGTGAACGGCGGGACAATCCAACCAAACTCTGACAAGCAGACGAAGATTCAGGACGCTAAGAGACCAACGACGAAGACCCAACTCCGGTCATTTCTCGGGCTGACGGGATATTATCGCAAGTTCGTGCCGAACTACGCTGCGATCGCGGTTCCGTTGACGGATCTGACCAAAAAGGGGGAACCGAATCGGATTCGGTGGGAACATGCCCACGAGAAGGCATTCAACACGTTGAAGTCGAAACTAGCAAGTCCGCCTATTCTTCATCTCCCCGATGTCGACAAGGCGTTCGTACTACGGACCGATGCATCCGACGCCGGCGTGGGAGCGGTGTTGCTCCAGGAGCATGATGGAGAAAAATTTCCAGTTGCATAGGCGAGCCGAAAGCTTTTGCCAAGAGAAGGGGCGTATTCGACAATTAAGAAGGAGTGTCTGGCGGTGGTATGGGCCATACAAAAGTTTGAGACCTATCTCTACGGAAAGGAGTTCGTCCTTGAGGTCGACCACCAGCCGCTGCTAGCCATCCGGAGGTCGAAGGTCGCTAACGGCAGGATCCTCCGATGGGCTTTAGCACTGCAACCCTACCGCTACCGCATCGAAACAATCAAGGGGAAGGAGAACGTCGGGGCAGATTTCATGAGCAGAGTTGATGTGGATTGATTCAAAGTAATTTGATAGTACATGTAAATTTACATTAATATATTTTATTTTCCACTTTCTTTACCTGTAAGAAGACTCAACAGGCGACTCGTTTTAGTTTTGGTGATTAAAAGGAAAGGTTGCCTCTAAATTATTAAGAAAATTACGGCAAAGGTCAAGATTAAAAGATTTATTTTTCGGTTTTGTTTTTATCCTTCGGTACAAGCAGATGCTCGATGAGAAAGTAGAAAGGAGAAAATACAGCCTTGGTTTGATTGATTTTTAGGTCCCATGAAGGAAGGAAATAATTATTGCTTTGCGTTTCCGCTGGACCTGAGCCAGATTGGCCATTTTATTTTGAGGAAAAAATTTTCCATGAAAATTTTCTTTTAAAGGAGGGGGTGAATTGTCACCAGCCGAGCGGAAAATGAATAAGTTTATCGCTGCTGGTGCCTGCTAGGTTAACTTAGGTGTTTGATGTTGCTAGGCAACAATAGGCCGATCGCAAAGCAGCGTTCGCGAGTCCCTGCTTGCGTGATATATATCGAGCGTTACCGCAGCAGCATGGTGTTAGGGAACAAAAGGACGAGTGTTACGTAACTTTCGCTAGTCCCTGCTTGCGTGATAAGAGTGAGCGTCGCTGAAGTAGCAGCGAGTCACGTGAGTGTGTGGCCTACGTGGCAGTCGGGCGCCAGTTCGTGTAGCGTGTGTGATTGGGCCCTCGGTATCACGTGGGTGTGGATATTGTGCGGTTGCGTGGAGATGGGGTAAGTGAGAGCGGTGATTGGCTGTAGGATCGGGGCGGGAACTGCGAGTGTCTGGATGTGTGTACATTAATTGCAGTAAGGCAGAGTGATTTGAGATCTTGCTCCAGACGGACGTGTGTGTGGCGGCTGAGATTGAGTGGACCACGGGATGCCTTTGTAAATTTCTGAAAGTGTAGAAGTTAAATAGGAAAACCCCTTTGATGGTGACTCGCCAGCCCGGTGTGCAGCACGACAACGTCCTACAAGCGTTTACCACAATTGGTGACCGTAAGTTAATGCTTTTTATTGTATTTTGTTTGTAGTTTGTTTCGTCGCACATTAAATAATGCGGCTAGGTAAATAATACCAAGTAAAGCAAACGATGTGGTGCGAAAGTGGGCTGTGTGATACAACTTGATATATGTTAAGGAAAATGGTTATTACTTAACTCCTTTAAGAGTTGATATGTAAATAATGAAATTGAAGTGTATATGTGTTTAATTATGCCAAAGTGAGCAAAGAAGATTATGTTTTGTCGGAGATACGACTATTTATTCCTCAGTAAATGTATTCGTGTATTTGTTGTTGGAGGATGATAATTTTAAGATTGACGGAATGTTGAATTCGTTGCTTTTTATGTGCGGGAAAATTCTGCATTGTGTGTTTATGTGTCAGAAGCATAGAATCGTTGAGTTATTATAAACTGGTAACATTTCCGCATGCTTACATATTCATTATGTGATGTAAAATGTACACCGTAGTGGAAATATGTCTCGGAATTATTATTTGCAGTTGCATCCGGTTTATGGACCCGGCTTTTCCAACCGGGTAAAGGAACCGACTTCAGGATCCGGCTTAGCATCCGACTTCACGGACCGACTTAAGCATCCGACTTCAGGATCCGACTCCTTCATCCGATTTCTTCTCCCGATCTGGAGATCACTTCGCGCAAACACCGCGGCTTCAACGCAGCTGATTCCTCGACGTTCCGGCACTCGGCATTCCACCAGCATATAGCGAGGACTGTATGCTGATAAAATTATAGACTTTACGCGACTCTACGGCCGTTCATCCGTTACGGTCTGATTGGTGCACCATAAACACTCCGAACTCTCGCGCAGCGCTTACTAAGTATTTAAATTTGGTGTCTTCTCTCTGGAAAGTTTAAAGCATTTAATTATACCCTCTGTAATCTAATATGTGAGACATGATAATTCATTGATATATACACTTGGTTTGAAATTTCGAAAGAATTTATGGATGTCTGAAATTTAAAGCAGTGATTAAAGTTAAACCATATTCTGTAAAACTAGTTTGTCTAGAGTTCTGATATTGTGTCCGATCGGTTATGACACATCACGGTACACATATACCACATAAACGTACTTATAATTAAAACATTCAAAACAGGGTGACATTTTTGGCGACCACGAAGGGACCGTTTTCAGTAGAATAAACAAAAACTACTGAGATTTCTTGTATTGTTACTTGGTTTGAATACTTATGAATGAAATACAAAATATTTTTGTTTTGCTAGCCTGTTGGATGCAGTTTATCTTTCCGTCAATGCACCACACCATGCTGATAGACGAGTCCTCCCGCACCTTCTGCAGCATCCTGGCACGAAGTGGCGTCAGGTTCTCCGACATGTAGACGCGTTGCATCCTCTCCGATGATTTGAGATGCCGCTTGTTCACCATGCACCGCACTTTCGTCTCGCGTCTGACGAACTTCGCTATGATCGGTTTGGGCATTCCTTTTCTCAGCGCAGGCAGACGGTGCGAGACGCTGATGTCCTCCCTCCTGAGGTCCACGTTCATTTCCTTTGCCATCTCAATCACCTGTCGGGTAGTGTCTTCGCCCTCGGCCTCAGGCACATTGTATAGGCGAATGTTTTCTCGGCGTCCATATTGCTCTAGCCTGTCAACGTCGAACCGCAGTCTGTTCTGTGTAGTCCTGTCATCACTGGCCGGTTTCTGCAGCCTCTGCATCTCCTCTCTCATGGCCGACATCGCCGACGTGACTGCCATCGAAAACGCCTGTATGATCACGGGTTGGAATGCAAGAAGGACTTTCAACACAATTTCGGCAATAAGGCCCTCTTGGGAGAGAGGACCAGGACTCGATGAACCATTTTGATGAGGGCTGGCTCGGTGAGGGACGTCACGAGAGTCGGCTTGATGTTAGCCGTCTCGATTGCCGCCGCACAGTGGGCCAGAATCGCCTCAAAGTGTGCCAAAATTAAAAATTGGCGAATGTGAAATTTTCAATTTTTTTCATTCGTTTGGGAAAGAAAACATTCTAAAGAATATTTTTCCACCCATATTTTGATAATTAGTGAGTTTTAAAAGTGTCATATACCCCTCTGAACATGGGAAAATTCATATGTAGCTCCTAAAATGATAAAAGAGGCAACTTTACAAAAGGCGTTGAGAATGTATGAAGAGAAAAGCAATCAACTTGATACTGCATGCAGTTCTTGCCTATTAGTAACCCAATTAGAAAATACAATAAACAAATTTATGGAAGCTTCTTTTTGGGAAAAATGAGCACGAAATTTCCCCAAAAATAGGAAAAAAATGCAATTTTTGTATAAAAGCAGCATGTTTGTTAGGATTCCAGCCGATTCCCGCAGCGATGTTAATCTCAAAATGTCCGCCCAAAAGTAAGCTTTCCATTGATGGTATTTTTTTTTGCCACTATTTGCTACCCTGCATGTGCAAGCGTTTTTCCTCCACACGTCCATCGATTATTAATAGGCATAATCGGTACACATATGTACTGTTTACGCACAGCCGACTCATCACTCGTCTGGCACTCGCGTAACCATGACAACAGTTACGTGAGTGTAGAGCGTATAGCGTAAGATCTGCTTTCACACGTTGATGCAATTCGCAATCATATATGGTATCATTTCAGAAGAGAACTTGGATTGAAATAAACGATGGCGATATTAAGAAGACAGCTTTTTCATGCTGTGCATTCAGCTGGCTTTATTTCAGACATTAAACCGGCATCCGAAACATCCAAGTCAAACATCCCACAAAAACTTCTCAAGAGTTTGTCAAAGTCTATTGGACGCTTTCTGTATCGTATGCGAGAGAAATGGAACAAGTGTGGTCGTTACCAGGAATATTTCATGAAAGAAAACGAGGACTGGCTTAATCAGACGTTGACATTCAATTCTGAAGTAGAAACATTTCTCGGACAGCAACACAACACAGAAACAGAAACTTCAGACTTGCCAGGCCCGTCACAGGGCGCATCCAATGTGGGACGTCCTGCCAAACATTGGGACACCCTCTCAGATCGCTCTAAAAAAAGAAAAGCGTACCACCTACTAGAAGACAGGGAACCAGAAGAACTTCTATATGCGGCATCTCAGGGAGTTTATAAGAAAAATTCAAACTTGAAATATGTGTTGAAATTCGCAATGCTAACACCATCAAGACCAGCTAAAATAAGGAAACTGATATCAGAAAAAAAGAAAGAACCATTAAAATTCACAAGTGAAGAAGCTTTGTCACTTTTAGTTGAAACAGGAATGACAAAACAGGCATACCAAACAACCAGACTTGCTGCAAAAGGTAAAAATGCTGATATATACCCACCGTATAACGAAATTAGGGAAGCTAAAGAAAAATGCTATCCCAATGGCATCTCAGTCGCGGAAGACTCCGGGAAAGTACCCCTCCAAAGCCTATTAGACCACACCGCACTTCGGATAATTCAGGAACAGAAGGACACCATCACGCAAGTCATTGAAAACTTAGAAGAAGATGAACAGTTCAATTGTGAATTGGTGTGTAAATGGGGATTTGACGGCTCATCAGGCCACAGTAAATACAAGCAGAAGTCTACTGCAGGTACGTGTTTTCTCTTTTCCACCCTACATACAATAGACATAGCTAAATGCGTTTATTCTTTTTACCAGAGAGAACAACATTATCATTAAAGCTGATTGATAAAACAAAATGAAAAAGGACATATATTAAGTACAATAATAAAAAAACACATGTTTTCAATACTCCAACAATTAATCAGGCTAAGGTTTCCATTAATATTTATTTCCTAATTATTTCTTATGAGCAATATTATTTTATGTTTTGATAAAATAAATAATCCAAACCTCCAAATGTTTGGATAATATATATACATTTAGACGTACATGATGTATGAGTATAACATTTTAAGTTTCATACTGAGGAAATTTTAAAGTAATTTTTAATTCATGTTTGGTGTACACGATTAGGCTATGCATTTCTGAATTCTGACATAATAATTGTATTTTTTCACTGCAGGTACTTTGGATGACAGCAGCATATTCTGCACTACTCTAGTTCCGTTGCAATTGAAGTTCAAAGACAGTATTTTGTGGCAAAATCCGGTTCCGTCTTCGTCAAGATTTTGCCGACCCATTCATCTTCAGTTCAAGAAAGAAACAACTGCGCTATCTCAGGAAGAGTATAGATCTGTTCAAGATGAAATCAAGAAATTGCAACCTATGAATGTATCTTTGGACATTGATTATGAGCTGGCAGCAGATCAAAATAGGAACGACAACATACAGATTAACTATGATTTGCACTTCACCATGGTAGATCAGAAAGTCGTGAATGCTTTGACAGAAACCAAGTCATCAATGCGATGCTACATATGTGGGGCTACTCCCAAACAGTTCAATGACATAGAGAAACTTCCCTCCGCGTCAAATGAGGAAGCTTATAGCTATGGACTCTCACCTCTACATAAATGGATAAGATGTTTTGAGATGTGTATTCACATTGCTTACAGAATCAGGATTAAAAAGTGGCGTGTTTCAACTGAAAATGATAAAGCTGTCGTAGCCGCTCAGAAGAAGAAAATACACGATCGCTTCAAAGAGGAAATGTGTCTTAAAGTAGATGAACCGAAACAAGGATCGGGAAATACAAATGATGGGAACACTGCACGCAGAGCATTCCAAGAGGAGGAAACCTTTGCTGACATTTGCGGGTTAGATTTGAACTTAGTACATAGGATTCACATGGTCTTAGTAGCAATTTCTTGCAAATCCTCTCTAGATCCGGTAAGATTTGGAGACTATTGTCGCAGAACAGCAGACATCCTTGTACAACTCTACCCATGGTATAAAATGCCCGTGAGTGTGCATGTACTGCTGCTTCACGGCTCTACCATTCTTGCGTGTTCAGTTCTACCGATCGGGATGATGAGCGAAGAAGCTCAAGAAGCCAGAAACAAGGACAACAAGGTATACAGAAGGAAATTTGCAAGAAAGGCATCAAGAGTAGACAATATGAGTGACGTGTTCCACCGACTTATGGTTACAGGCGATGTTGCCATTAGTCTTATATCACTTAAGTCTCCACAGCCAAGACCCCTGCCACGTGAAGTCCAAGAGATGCTGAAAGACTTTCGGGTCATTCAAGACGATGATTCTCTAGACAGTGACTCGTGATGAGAAGCAGAAGGACCCATAGATAGAGATATGGCAAAAAAACTTTATAAAACGGTCAAAGGTATAACATATTTTTTAATCATAATCATTTATTTGATTCTATTCTAAATCCTTTTGAATATATTCTGAAATCAATCAATGTCTCATTCTTTAAATTCATATGGAAAGGGAAACCAGATACAATAAACAGAAAACAAGTTGTTTGTAAACACAAAAATGGTGGACTAAAACACGTTGATGCCGGACACTTTTATAGAGAGAAATGTTCAAATGCTCAAATTGTGTGTCTTAGGTCCAGAAACCCCTTATAAGTTCCATTAATCAGTGTTATATGAATCTGCCTAGTGTTACAATGAATATTTGCCTTGTCCAATCAGAAAACAGTATTTTGATGACGTCAGAGAAATTAGAAAATGCTCCAACTGTGTTTCTTAGGTCCAGAAACCACTTTTAAGTTCCACTAATCAGTGTAATATGATTGAATCTGTCTATGTGTAACAATGAATATTTGCCTCGTCCAATCAGAAAATAGTATTTTAATGACGTCAGAGAAATTTGAAAATGCTCCAACTGTGTTTCTTAGGTCCATAAACCCCTTATAAGTTCCATTAATCTGTGAAATATGAATCTGTCTATGTGTAACAATGAATATTTGCCTTGTCCAATCAGAAAACAGTATTTTAATGACGTCAGAGAAATTTGAAAATGCTCCAGTTGTGTTTCTCAGGTCCAGAAACCCCTTAGATGTTTCACTAATCAGTGTAATATGAATCTGTTTATGTGTAACAATGAATATTTGCCTTGTCCAATCAGAAAACAGTATTTTAATGACGTCAGAGAAATTTGAAAATGCTCCAATTGTGTTTCTCAGGTCCAGAAACCCCTTAGATGTTTCACTAATCAGTGTAATATGAATCTGTTTATGTGTTACAATGAATATTTGCCTTGTCCAATCAGAAAACAGTACTTTGATGACGTCACACGAATTTGAAAATACTCCATCGAATTCTATGGGTCTGAAAACCCCTTAGATTCTATAACAAGGAACTTCATTAACCTTCTTCAATGAGAAATTAATTTTGGCACACTTTGAGGCGGTTCTGGCCCACGGTGCGCCGTCACGATGAGAGTCTTTACGACGAGTGTCGGCTGGAGGGAAATCGGCGCGGTGTAGACCGTCACGATGGGAGCCGTCACGCATGTCCTGACCGTGAACGTCACGAAGAGGTCCTTCTCGACGGAAACGAGCGTGATCATGGGGAGTTGCGTCCTGCTGACGTACGCTAGCTCGAAGGGGGCCGTCTCGGGAAGATGCGTCGTGATGCCATGCGCTTGCTTGACGGGGGCCGTCTCGAGGAGATGCGTCGTAATGACGTGCGCCGTCTTGAAAGGGGCCGTCTCGGGGAGAACATAGAATTATGAATAAACAAACCAACCCGTTTATAACTAGAAGGCTTACTTATCGCGCAAGTCACGTGTCCAATAGACTTTGTACATGGGCAACATGGCGGAGTGAAGCGATTTTTGAAGCTTCCAAGGAATACCACTAGACGTCATCGCGTAGTGACCTAGAAAGACCAATCAACATGCTACAAAGATAGATATATCGGTATTTATTGAACAAAATTAACAAGACTGTAGTCCGAAGACTAAAATGCCTTGCGTACATGAACATATGAACATACATGAATACATAAATTACAACACAATAAAAATATAATTTAACATCAAAATACATATTTGTAAATGCATTTGGCAAGAAAGGCACTAACATTAAAAATGTGATTATTATAATATGCATATTTTCATTTAATTTTAATTTTAATATAACAATAACAAAGAACCAATTTACTAATTCGTTACTTACTTTTAAATATGTAATAGTAACTAAATATTGAATCTAACAAAGTGTAAATTAATACAGTGCATGTATATCTTTTGAAAAATTACAATAATAAGCATCACAAAAATGCAAAAATAAGAGCATGGAAATTATTTAATGAAAGGATATCAAATCCCACTATCTATTTTATATCATATTCCTAACATAAATTAAGTTTATCATACTCAATAACGAGTAGATCTAACAATAAAATGTAATATCAAAAGGGAAGCAATACAGGGTATAAAGATTGAGTAATAAAACAAGTCTTAATTCATGTTATATTCCTAACACAAATTAAATTTATCGTATTACATTTATACAAAGTACATTATGACAAACTATGTTTAATTAAAATTGAGTAATTAAAATTGTTTAACTTGTATTATATTCTTAACATAAATTAAATTTAACATTCAATAGCAAATCCAAAGTATCATCAATTAAAATTGAATAATTCTCTTAATTTTATCTAACAGTACATTATATTCTGAACATAAATTAATGTTATCATATTCAATAACAAATACAATGTAAATTAATACAAAGTATCTTCATATGAAATTGAGAAATTAAATAATTTTATTATGATTGTTTTCAATAACAGATACAAAGTACATTAATTAATACAATGTATTTTCAATTAAAATGAGACTTGATTAAAAACGTTCTTATTTTATATTATATTCTGAACATAAAATAAATTAATGATATTCAATAACAAACAAAACTAATAATCAAATGTAATGTGATATAAACGAAGGCAATACAAAGTATCTTTAAAAAGATTGAGTAATTAAACGAGTTTTAATTGTTGTTATATTCCTAACCCAAATTAAATTTATCGCATTCCATTTATACAAAGTACGTTATACAAAGTGTCTATGTAATTAAAGTTGATAATTAACACATTTTAATTTGTATTAAATTCTTAACACAAATTACATTTAACATTCAATAACAACTACAAAGTCCATTATAACAAAGTATCTTCAATTGAAATTGAATAATTGACTAAGTTTCATTTTATATAATATCCTTAACATGAATTAAATTGATCTTATTTACTAACAAATACAAGGATCAATAATAGTTTAGAAAGTATTTCAATTAAAAATTGAGATTTAATTGAATACATCTTTATTTTATAATATATTCTTAACAATTATAAATTTAATTGATCATAATCAATACCAGATAAATCTAATGATTAAAATGTGATATTAAAAAGTACATTAATTGAGTAATCGAATGAGAGATGGAATCGAGGATTGCTTATAACGTTGGATCCGAGTCTGAGGCATATGGACGATTTGAGAATTCCGTAAATTTAGACCGGTTAAATCAAAACGAGTTTGGGGCAATAAATGGCGATGACGATCAGAAAGCAAAAGAGATTTAGCAAATTGAGTTAAAATTAAAGTGCGACGATCACAAAGGGTTTCGAGGTTGAACCTTTGTAAACGAACACGGTATGAGTCAGACTCGGGCCAACATATCATTTGAAGGGCTCTCCTTTGAACACGTTCAATTTGATCACTTTGACTAACAGTAAGACCAGGGCTCCAAACAGGGGCAGCAAACTCCAACAGTTATACATGGTAAAAATTAACACTAAATCAAGAGTTTTAAATCCATTTCTTTTCAACTTACAAAGAATAAACAAACGCCGAGAAGCATTACTGACCATCCGCTTGACCTGTTGGTCCCACTTTAAATCATTTTGAATAATAACCCGAAGAAGTTTCAGTGAGCTAACAACTTCAAGAGGGGAACCATTAATCATAAGTTGCAAAGGAGGAGGAGGCTGTTTAAAGAAGGAAATCTGCATCAATTTACACTTTTCATCTTTTAAATTCATATCATTAAAAAGTACATTAATTGAGTAATCGAATGAGAGATGGAATCGAGGATTGCTTATAACGTTGGATCCGAGTCTGAGGCATATGGACGATTTGAGAATTCCGTAAATTTAGACCGGTTAAATCAAAACGAGTTTGGGGCAATAAATGGCGATGACGATCAGAAAGCAAAAGAGATTTAGCAAATTGAGTTAAAATTAAAGTGCGACGATCACAAAGGGTTTCGAGGTTGAACCTTTGTAAACGAACACGGTATGAGTCAGACTCGGGCCAACATATCATTTGAAGGGCTCTCCTTTGAACACGTTCAATTTGATCACTTTGACTAACAGTAAGACCAGGGCTCCAAACAGGGGCAGCAAACTCCAACAGTTATACATGGTAAAAATTAACACTAAATCAAGAGTTTTAAATCCATTTCTTTTCAACTTACAAAGAATAAACAAACGCCGAGAAGCATTACTGACCATCCGCTTGACCTGTTGGTCCCACTTTAAATCATTTTGAATAATAACCCGAAGAAGTTTCAGTGAGCTAACAACTTCAAGAGGGGAACCATTAATCATAAGTTGCAAAGGAGGAGGAGGCTGTTTAAAGAAGGAAATCTGCATCAATTTACACTTTTCATCTTTTAAATTCATATCATTTAATAAACACCAATCAGAAAGCATGTTAATGTGTGTTTGCATTTGAGATTGCTTAAACTTATGCAAAATGTCAACTAAAGTTAAATCATCAACATATTTCCAACGATTATAAGACATAAAATTGAAGCATCATTAATCATGATTAAAAAAATGATGGGGCCTAATTTAGTACCCTGAGGTACACCGCAAGATGTACGCTCGGAAGTGGAAGTATCACCATGATATCGAACAGTTTGAGAGCGTCGAGAGAGAAAACTACAAATAGTGGGGATGATAGCTCTGTTGACACCAAGTTGAATGAGTTTGTTAATTGCTCTCGTATGATTGACGTGGTCGAAGGCCGCGCAGATGTGAGCGTAGTGGCTAGGAAGATCGAGGCCACTGAGGATCCGATCAAGCATGTCAATCAGATAGTGGTTAATGGAACTTCCTTTCATGTTTCCAAATTGCTGACGATCAATGGCATGCTTGATGTCATTCATGATGAACTCCGCGAGGATCAGCGTAATGGAAATGGGCCGAATGTTGCGCGTAGACTATCGTGCCTATTTTCCTGCGCACTGTCCTAGATTGTATCACGCTTATGAGAACAATGGGATCCACGGTGACGTAAGCATATGAACTTGGTTTATTGACCTCGATCCGGTGACGACGCGTATGAACTGCTCTGTGATTGGTTTATGTAGTTCCCAAGTAGCCCATAATGCAACCTGCAGTGGTATTCCTTCTGGTGAGCAAAAATCGCGGCACTCTGACAGAGTGACACCCCCCCCCCCTCCCCCCCACCCCCTGCTGTAGAATTACAAGACAGCTCACTGGCGGTCGCCCAGCGATGTCCCTTCAAACAGAATGAAGATTCAAATCGAGCTTAAGAGAAAGTTGAGTACACCCAGAGGTTTGGGTACAGCACTTAATCTTGTTCATTTTGATTAATGAAAAAACATTTAAAAATTATAGTCGATAGCTTTTTTGGAACAAATGTTCCATTTGTTAGTATTAATTTAAAAAAAAGTAAGGATCAGAACGTACTTACTTAAGCTTGGCAAATTCAGGCTAGTATGACGATTGAACATCAGCTTATCTCCAAGTTGAGTACACCTGGGGGACACATTGTTTTACTTATTAGGTTATACGTATATCATACGTATAACCTATTGATTTTGTTCGATCTTTTATTAGGTTATACGTATATCAAACCTATTGATTTTGTTCGAATTTTTATTTATTATTCTTCCAATTTTGTTCGTCGCATATCTTAAGATCAGATGAATCAATCGTCATGAAACTTCACATGATGATAGATCATCATCTGACTTAGTGCAAGAAATTCATTTCAATGTCGTTACATCGTTGTGACGTCATCAGGACGCGATTTTCTCACATTTCAATAATCATGATAACTCAGTCATGCATCATCAATTTCACTTCGTATTTCGCATCAATATCAATCAGGTCAATCGTCATCTTTTAAGCTCATGCGCGTGTGCTTACACTCGGAGACGCCCGCGTACACGTCCGTCAAAAAAAAAATGTCAACAAATGATCAAAATCCTAACCCGAGTAATTTACTATATGTTTCAGACAATTTGAAGCGTTTCGAAAAATTCGGCGCGCACGTATTTGCGCGCGTAACGCAAATGAAGAGATTTTTTTTTTTTTTTACATGTTTTGCAATCCTTATACCATACAAGTGTTGGCATCCGCGCGCCCTTTTCTCCGTTCCCGAGGCAGATTATGCACAACATTCACCCCTGAAAAGTGACCTACTTCCTTACTGCGCGCAGTACGCGCGCTGTGCAAGCGAATGCGCGATGTTTTCTATTTTCGGAATGCAACCCCAAAAGTTCAAGTCATTACGTTAAATTTAAAGGGGGAAAAAGACAGTTCTTTGCACCAAGATGAATGTAGCTCGCGGATATCTTGTTTTGCGTCACTTTTTTAGACCATCTTCTAATTTGTGTCGGAAATATTACCTTTATTGATTTTAGAGGCGGAATGGAATCACGGCGTGGTAGCTCAGGATCTTAGCACGACACTAGTAAGTATTGTTTATAACAAATAATCCCGGAAACCGGATAACTAACGAACTTAATCGAGGCTTGCGTAGTTGCTATGTATCCTGGATACCGCTCAGTAATTGACTTTGCACGTAATCGACAGAAAACGCGAGAGAGGTCACACATGTACAAAGTCAATGGCGAGCCTTACCGAGCGGACACAGGAATAGAAAAGGTCAATTTTCGTGGCGCTTAAAATCGTATAATTTCATCCCAATGACCAGTGTCTTCAAAATATTATGTAAACAAGGATTGGGGCGTTCGGTTATTGCATAAACCAGTCCATGAAAATGTCAACTTTTAGCTGTGTTGTCATTCAATCAAAGAAGTGAGCGAGTGTTAACACCTGTATGGTACATTCCTTAATGCACCCTATCAATTTGAGCCATTCTTGACTCATAATAAGGGAGTACGCGCACGTCAAAGTCAAAATTACGCGCGCACGCAAAATGGCAAAACATGGTAAAAACATCCTTTTTTTTATTCGGCCATAACTTCTTTTTAAAGTCCACAAACAACAAATTTTCTTCTAATATTCGGATAGATTATGAGTAGTAGATACAAATTCATACCTGATTTATGCCGAGTAAATGTTATAAAGTCATCATATTGAGGGTTAAAGTTGAAATACGAATTTTAACCGGTTTTAATCGAATTTGAAATCGATCACATCGGACTTCTGCCCATATCTCGCTTATTCTTCATCGATTTTCTCCCATATTTTGATATGTTGTAGCTGAGGTTATGCTTAAACAGAAATGAGGTCAAAACTTCCAAAAAATAGGAACAGGAACTATATAGTGTGTCTCTATACAAGTGTGACTTGTCTGCCGCGCGTATTTGCGCGCGTAATGCAGATTAATACACATTCGTCTTTTTTGACATGTTTTGCAATCCGGTACCTTCCTTAAGGACGTTCCCCAGTTATGTTTGTGCGCATCCGAACTGCGCAGGTTGGTCAGATGAAGTGCGCAAATTCATACGCGCGTTTATCAATGACGCCATGATGAATGGCTTTGCGCGTGTCTAATTGTGACGTATGAATATATGTTTACGCACTTCTGCTACAGTACGCGCAAATGGCCCTTCATGGTTTGAAAATGTTTGATGAGTAATTTGAGATTCAATCCATTGGTCTTCTTCACTGAAAAAGACGGAGTAAAATGTATGTTTTTGTTAATTTATGTTTTGCTCTGGATAGTATGTATAATAATAATAATAATATTGACTGGCTTGTTCTTTCGTGATATATCAGAAATATTGCATTCGCTAGGATCATATTGCACTCGTCTTCGACTCGTACAATATGATCCTAGCGAATGCAATATTTCTGATATACCACTCAAGGCCAGTCAATATTATATAAAGTAACTGATGGAGGTCCTCGTGTGACCAGACGAAAGCAAATTGTTAAGAATTTGGTGGAGTACCTGAAGTCCTCATAAAGATACTGGCAGGAATACATCATAACCCATTCACAATGTTATGCAAATATGGATAACTTCTGAAGCTGGCTGACATTAGAAGAAATCTATTAGAAGAAGCTATCTTCAGACGACCTAAATCTTGAAAACCCACAGTGAGCTCGCTGCATCGCTTAGATGAAACTGCTTTATAGCTGCCTCATACGAAAGAAGAAGAAGAAGTTCATTGCAATTTTCAAATTTTTACTTCTGTTCCCTCTCTTGGAGCAATATAAATAGATATGCAATCCGCATCCTTTCACTTAGTCTCTGACTTTGACATAAGCATACTCACCCCGCCCCACTCTCATATCAACATAATTTGTGTGCTGTGATTATTGTACATGTATTCATCTTTATCTACAACAAAGTAATTACATGTATGTTAATACTCCTTAGATTGCTGAAATACTGTGAATGCTTTATCACTCAATTGCATATCAACACTCATCCTCAGAGGCCAGTGCGCTGACAGGAACATAGGCCATATTCACATCTCGAAGTGTCATTTCGGTGAAGACTCGGTTATATTTGTAAAAACGCATCTCACATCATGTCACCATCTCAAGCCCTTCCAGTTCTCCTTAACACAAGTTTAGGGTGGACTCGCCGGAGATCATCACGCTCACCTGCTGCCAATGTGGTAGAGACATCATGTGGACATTCCTTTGTGACTCCTTCATTCTATCACTTCTTCATTCTTCATTTCATCTCAAAATACACCACCAAATGCTCGCGAGAACTTACAATTCCCTCAGCTATGGCAAGCTGTCTCGATCAAACTCTCACATATGTTTGGCCCATTATGTTGAGCCTTAAAGACTCTGTGCTATGTTTATTTTTGGAATTCAAAGGCTTCAACCTTTTGAACAATTATGACGATATTCAAATTGTATATAAACTTATGAAACACTGTGCTTCATTTTAATCTGTGCTTTGCTCATAATTGCTACTAGTGGACTTGTTGCTTTGTGAGTTTGTGTGTGTAAGGTTGTGCATGAAATGGAAAGGTGTTTGTAGAGTGTATCCCATAAAAAAACAGAACCCTTCAGGGTTGAACCAATATGAATGAGTGTCTGACTATGTGCATGTATTTGTTATAAAGTATGATCAATATGGATTCAAATGATATATTAATGACATTCCTCCAGTCATGCTCCACCGAACATCATTGTTTTGCAAATTTTTTTAGTACCGATTTGCGACACGTTTAGCAAAGACAACACAATATTTATGCATGGCTGGAGGGAATTTTAAGCATTCAAATCATAAACAAGGTTGTTATAATTTGATGACATTCAATAATGGCATGAATTTCTGACCACTACCTTCTTTTTTGCCTACCTCCCTTTTAGATAGGAAGTTTAAAACGACAAGGAAAGTATGTTTTTCATGTCATCTCAAAAGCCTAATACATTTCCATTTACCCATGTTTGACTGTTAATTGTGTTGTCTTCACTTAGAATTGTTGTAAATGGGTACTTGACCAAATTTTAATCAAAACAATGATAGAATGTAGGACTCTAGAGATGGCATTTGAGTTCATATTGATCATACGTTGTGACAAACACACGCACCTTCATTTATCTTGGTTCAATCCATTGGCAACAGAGGCCCAAACATATTTTGTTTCCAAGAGGCAAAAAGATCTATTCTATCATCAAATTGGCAATATTACACTCACTATTTTGTTATACTATTTTTTCAAGGTGATGTATTTCATTATGAATGCAACAAGAAACATTTCCTTTTCATTTTCGGGATCAAAAACTGCCAATTTGATAACAGTGTTAAGTCAGCGAAATGTTTTCCAATTTGAGGATTGCCCGATCATTTGCATTTCAAGGTTTCGTGTGAGAAAACAACTGTACATTGAATTGCAACAAATTTGGGCACAAATTGTGCAGATATTTTTTCTCTGGATTATGACTCGTGTTAAACATTTTCACTGATACTAAGCATGATTTGTCCACGAATTTTTTTTACACTGTGAAACTCTATCAGTGGGTTAATTACCCCTGTTTCAGGGTTCTGTTTTTTTTTCTTCTATGTTTCATTCTTTTTTGGGACGCAAAGTACATCGCGACAGTTTACAGAATATCAACCACTGCAACAACAAACAAATGCAATCTACAATCAACACTATTTATAGATCAAGAATTATTTTTTCATTGGGAGGGCAGACTAATATGTTACAACTCCCCTTTCCTGATTTGTCTTCCTCCAGTAGGCCTATCACTTTTTCCACAATTATGTCAAGTTTAGCAAAAGAACCTGTCCGGCGGTGTGGAGTTTAACACACAAAATACCACATGGGGGCGCTGCAAGTAAAACACACACAAAAAAAAAACCAACACATGGACCGTCCTTTGTGAATATTTCCCCACCCTATCACGGCAATGTTTTATGAAAGTTTTGTGAAAGTGACATGGGTTTTGAATGAACAACATAGGTTTTATGAACCCACCCCATTAGTGCATCAATGGATAGGTTCCAGACCAGATTTTGTGGTCTTACGATGTTTTCTGCCGCATGGGGGCGCTGCTAGCACAAAAACGAGCACACGAACCCCCCATTTTTATAGTTTTTCTGTATTCAGTAACCCTTTCTCTATAATTTTGGCAAGTTTCGTAAAAGTGACATGGGTTTTGAATGTACAGCATAAGTTTTATGAACCTTGCCCCTTATCCCACCCCTAACAGAAAACGTCCCTGAGAAGGATTTTTAGGATATTGGTGTTTTCTGCCGCGTGAGGGCGCTGCTAGCAAGATTGAGAGCATACACCCCCAACTTTAATTTTTTTTTCCTCGTTTTGGATACAATTCTCCCAAGTTTGGAGAAAATTACGTGGATTTTGAAAGAATTATGGGGATTTAAGTTGCTATTGGACATTTTGTTGCCTATCATGGCCTTGATCCTGTAACGCTATCATTCTATACTGGACGTCAGATTGCCATATTCTTCAGAGTCCCGTAGAAGAAAAACAAGCACACGAACCTATGGTTTTATTTGCATATTTGGGCTTCGGATGGGTCAAAGTTACGGTATGGAAAGTTTGAAGAAACTGACATGGACTTCACTTTAACTGGGGAACGTCCTTAACATGCCCTATCATTTTTAGTAATTGTGGATTTATAATTACGGAGCACGCGCGCGTCAAAGTCAAAATTACGCGCGCACGCAAATAGCAAAGTATGGTCAAAACAAACTTTTTTTAATCGGCCATAACTTTGTTTTAAGTCCATAAACCCCCAATTTTCTTTCAATATTCGGAACAATTAAGAGTTGTAGATTCGAATTCATACCTCATTTATGCCAAGTAAATAAGTATGATGACATCATTGTATTACGCGTTGAAAAGTCAATATCATCATTTCGTAATTTCAATACGTATAACCTTAATTCATCAAAAGTGACGAATTCAACATCTAGTTTAATTGTGTCTTTGTTTAGTTAAAAATATTCAAAAAATTATAGTCGATAGCGTTTTTACGTTCAGAAATATATTTGTAAAATTTAAAGATCTTACCGTGTAGAGAAAAAATGGCAATGGCTACTCGCGTATTTTAATGTTAACGCTAATTATTTATTATTGTACGCGCATCCAAGTGCGCAAAACAAATTTCACGCGCGATATGCAAATTTGGGGTCATCAAACTTCATCACGTGTTCTTGAAATTATTTTTAGTCAGGCGATGTAAACATTGTTATTGTGACGTCATAGTGAATAGCCTGCGTATCAAAGTGCGTGTTAATTGTGTACATCGCGCTCTGCCCGTTCACTTTGTACAGGATAATTGTACAGTGGTCGGTCTTTCCATTAAGCGTCTTTGGCGATAGTCTACGCACTGCATAGCATGATGATTGCATGGTCAAGTATTTCTAGGTCACTACGCGATGAAGTAGAGAAGTAGTACACGGGAGCTTCAAAAATCGTTTCACTCCGCCATTTTGCCCATGTACAAAGTCTATGGGACACGTAACTTGCGCGCGATAAGTAAGCCTTCTAGTTATAAACGAGTTGGTTTGTTTATTCATAATTCTATGGTTATGACAAAGACGCTTAATGGAAAGACCGACCACTGGACAATTTTCTTGTACAAAGTGAATGGGCAGCGCGCGATGTCCTCAGTTAATGCGCGCAATTACAGTCCTGAGGTCACAATGCAAATTGCACATGGGGTTCCCCACATATTTACTGTTGCAGTTGTTGTTGTTGCTGCTGGCTTAATGTGAATGACTCGGCTATTCTTAGCCTAGCAACAACACTATTTTCGGAAATAAATCAGCTGAATAAGCGCACCGATTTTATAATGCGCACACATACGCAGTTATCATTGGTCAATTATTCCACAAAGCAGTATCATGTTGGGAAGAACAAAGTCGATTGGTTTGTCGGTGCGTATATTCCAGACAGTGTGCGTGATAATATGCAAATATCCAAATATGCCATTGCCTGTTTATTGTGCACGTTCGAGATCTGTGAATTTAACAATTCTTTATTTCAAAAATGTGAAAATCTCTAAAAGCTCATCGACAATAATTTGTAAATATTTTTACATATACAAAGACAATATTGAATTAGAAAAACAATGTGTCCCCCAGGTGTACTCAACTTGGAGATAAGCTTATGTTCAATCGTCATACTAGCCTGAATTTGGCGAGTTTAAGTAAGTACGTTCTGATCCTTACTTTTGTTTAAATTAATACTAACAAAGGGAACATTTGTTCCAAAAAAGCTCATCGACAATAATTGTTAAATATTTTTAATTAATTAAAATAGACAAGACTCAGTACTGTACCCAAACCTCTGGGTGTACCCAACTTTCTCTTTAGCTCGATTTGAATCTTCATTCTGTTTGAAGGGACATCGCTGCGCGACCGCCAATGATCTGTCTTGTAATTATACAGTCTTTGGTATGACCCCCCTGATAATGACACCCCTCTGCCGCGCGCAGCAAAAGAGATTGCATTATGACGTCACAATGAGAACCAAAGGTACACGTATAATCTACGCTTACCGACTGTTGTTTTTGGCATTTCATTTTCAAATGCATGCATTTGTATTAGCCCGTGGATTTAGCCAGATGATATAACAGTTAACTCTGTCGTCGGGAAAATCACGGGATGTTCCCTCGGGATTTAAAATGCTATTTCGTGAAGAAAATAAGTCCCTCGACTACGTCTCGGGACTTATTACTCTTCCCTCAATAGCATGTGAAATCCCTCGGATGGAACATTCCGTGATGTTCCCTCCACCACCAACAACTGTATAATGTTGTCTACTTTTTTCATGAATCAATTTTACACTGCACAGACAATGGGCCGTATGCATAAAAACAAGCAATTGCTTGCAAGCAACAGCATTTGCTTACAAGCACAAGCAATTGCTTACTGCTCGTTAGCAATTGCTTACCAAACAAGTAATTGCTTTAAACCGTATAAAGAAGACGAACCTTTTACTTGTCTTTATAAGCTATTGCTTGAGTTTTTTCAAGCACATCCAGACCTGTCAGCTTGAGCTCTTGCTTTTAATACTCAGGGCATTTGCGTTTAAGAATCAACTTTTCATACCGTTTCAGGATGATTACGAGCTCCTTATTCCAGATGTTATGTTGTGATTTTTTTTAAAATCAAATTTATGTAATGTTATACCTTTTACAGCAGTTTTCGTCTATTGATCTGCACAGAAACCCCCTAATGCCATGTGCTGTTTCCCCCTATTTGCGTAAGCAAAAATACTCCTGCCAGGTCGGGCACGAAACGTTGTTGTCCTGCAGTACGATGTTTGCACAACCGTAAAGATCCTTTGTTCAACACGTAAGCAATTGCTTATGCAGTGCAAGCAAAATGTTTCAGCACAAGCACAAGCTTGTGCATATATGAAATCAAGCAATTGCTTGAACTTGATTTTTTGCTTAACAAGCTCTTGCTTGTGCTTAGAGCAATTAAAGCAATTGCATGTTTCTATGCATACGGCCCGGGTCCATTCACTATTCAATTAAGCGCCAGTGAACGGATATTGAGGACTTTGCAAAATGTTATAACAAGTATTGGTTTAGTTTCATCTAACGAAATATCCATGATAGCAAATCATGGTTAAGTTTCTTTGGTAATTAGTTGTAGTTGGTCTATACAAAGTGTGAAGTTTGATTTTGGAATCGTGAATTCATGATTATAAAGAGAAATGGGCTGATTTTCAAAGCCACAATTATGATAAATATGGATTGATCGATCATACTCTATTAATCGATTATATAATGAGCGGTACTTTATTATTACTTGGTGATAATTAAATTTACTAGGGGGTTACAATGATCGCCAACTAGTAATTTTGTTTGTCCTTGGTCTAGAATATTTCTTTGCGTGTCACGTTTGAAGACTGAAGTTATTTGATAAGAGGTGATAGATTCTAGGCCATGCAGATGGCTGATCTCCATCTTATCAGAGGAGTTGCTTTAAGCACGACCCCGTCTTCACAATACAATCTTCTGACGGTGATCTGTACCAATTCAGTATTTGTATTTATACCGAAATATATTTTGTTTAATTAATCTGTTAAACCACTTGTCCAAATTACAGATTTTCTTGACACGCCCCTTTTAAGTAAACAGATGAAAGAACAACACGCCACTCTTCATGCTACTTAAATTCAAAATGCAGATATTAGTACGCCGGAAAAAAATACATTATCTCGTTTTTTTATCTTTTAATCATATCAATTATCCTTCTTAAACATAGTATAATATTGGAAGTCACGCGATTTGAAAAGTTCACCTGCGCAATACCCCCGCACTTTTTTGTCTTGTCATAATATATAATGCCGACGGTACAGATTGGAACCTTCTCTGTGTTATCAAACTTGTTCAGATAATAATAATTTACCCTTTCGGGATTAATATAAACCTGAAAGAGCACTCAACTCGTTTTGTATAAGACAATACGTTTATGCTCCCCAACTTAAAGGTGAAGTACAGCTTTGCTAAGGCTGAACTTAGTTGCCCGAACCTGGACAATTACTAATAATATAAACTCCACCATGCTCGAATGGTTAAAAAAAAATACAAGCGACTAAGTAAAACGCCTGTTATTCAAAAGGAGCCATTAAAGCACATGAGGGCACTTTCTAAAAAAATATGGTATCAACCATTTTTCATAAAAAATTATGCATGTGAATTTAAAAGGCTTAAAAAAAAATATTTCGATCGCATAAATGTACTGATATTTCAGTAGTTTCTCAAACAATTTTGATAAAATAAAGTTTATTCTGTCAGTGAAATGATATGCTCTTTCTTATTTGATACTCAGTTTGTCATTATCTTTAAAAATACCTCGATACCAACTACGCCTTTAAACATGATTAGCGTCATCCTCTTTTGACATATGGGGGAAATTAAATAACAACGACAAAAAGGATTGCAACAGGTAAAAAGGAAGTATTCGTCAACGTTTTCGTAAAATGATATCATTCAAATTAAAACGATTTTTCTTCGCGTTCTGTACTCCATAATACTTTTCAATAACTTAATTTTAAATTCTGCTTCCTACTTCTTTTCATAAATCAATTTGACACTGCGAGACAATCGTCATTAAATTATGCGCCAATGAACGGAGTTAACAACTTTCGTTTAGTTACAATCATGGTTAAATCATGGTCAAATTTTCTTTGGTAATTAATTGTAGTTGGTGTATACACATTAATAGCACTAATAAGTGTGAAGTTTGATTGTGGAATCATGGATTCGTGAACATAGAGAGACTTGGGATGATGGTATAGTCCATAGAAGATGGAGGGGTTAATTAATAATTTGAGGTATTAATTAGGGATCGATTATGAAAATAATGGATTGATCGGTCATGGTTTGCTAATCGATTATATCATGAGCGGTACTTGGTGGTACTTTCTTATAACTCGATGATAATTTAAGTGACCAGGGGGGTTAAAATGATCGCCAGTTAATAATGTTGCTCTTCCTTGGTCTAGAACATTCGTTTGTGTGTCACGATTGGAGAATGAAGTTGTTTGATAAGAGGTGATAGATTCTAGGCCATGCAGGTGCCGGCTGATCGCGATTGTATCAGCGGAGCTGCTTCAAACACGGCCTCGTCTTCACAATACAATCTTCTGAAGGTGATCTTTAACAATTCAGTACTTGTATTGACAGCGAAATTGATTTTGTTTAAGTAACCTTTTACACCACTTGTCCAAATTACGTATTTTCTTTACACGCCCCTTTTAAATGAACAGATGAAAGAACATCACGCCACCCTTCATGCTACTCAAAATACATTATTTCGTTTTTATCTTTCAATCACATCAATTAAGCTCCTTAAAAAAATAAGATTTTTTTTTTATCGAGAAAAAGATACTAGATGTTCACAAATCACGCGATTTGAAAAGTTCACATGTGCAATACCCCGCGATACTTTTTCTTTTCAGAATATTATGCCGACGGCGACGGTACAGACAGGTTGGTACCCTATACAGAGCGTATACAAAAAAAACGTTACACTTTTGAACATTTTTTTCAAAATTACATTTTTATATATTTAGAAGATTTGTTCATGTCGATAGATGCCCAATGGTCGCATCTATCAAGTGCCACTAACAAAACAGATTTTCGTTCACGCTTGGGCGAACACTGACTGTTTTTGTACAAAGTGTCAAAAATGGCTTGCGCCAATTTGAAAGAAGAGGGACTATAAAACCAGCAGACCGAATAAGAACTCCCATTCAAACAAATTGCTCTTTGCCATGAATGTAAGATTATGTTATGATACTGTAATCATTTTGTGGCAATTTTCTATCATAATTTAAATTATTTCATTGCTTTATGCATGGGTTAGAATAAATAAGCCATAGATTGTAAGATAATAAAAGGATTTGCATCGTTAATGACAACATTTTCAGCCTGTCCTCATTACCGATGCAAATCCTTTCATTGAGTGTGACACAAGGGTCCAAGTTGTCAACTTCCTCGTGGTGGGCCCTGGTAACTGAGATTCCTCAGGCGAATGACAACAATCAGAGACAGCAGCAGCAGCAATCTGTCAACACAGATTATGTTGCGCTGCCTCATACGCAAGGAGAAGAAGTGTGACACATACAACATATGAACCAGAAGCATGCATGAACGAATATTCATGTTGATAGATTGATGGGCTAATTGATTGATTGGATTGATAGTTTGATGGATTGATTAATGGATTGATGGATTTGTTGATTGATTGATTGATTGATTGATTGATTGATTGATGGATTGATCGATTAAATGATCGATTGATCGATGGATGGATGGATTGATTGATTGATTGATTTCTCATTGATTGATTTATGAATCAAGATTAATTGAAGATTAATTGATTTGGTACTTTTTGAATGAATGACTGGGATTTTGTTTTGATGTGTCTGTGCTTTAAAAAAGATCTTGAAGTAATTACCCATTATTGATTCTCACCCATGCATATAAAACAATGAAATCAGTTAAATTATGATAGAAAATTGCCACAAAATTATTGCACAATCATAAAATATCTTAAATTTATGGCAAAGAGCAATTTGTTTGAATGGGAGTACTTATTCAGTCTGCTGGTTTAATGGGCCCTCTTCTTTCAATTTGGCTCAAGCCATTTTTGACACTCTGTACAAAAACTGTCAGTGTTCGCCCAAGCGTGAACAAAAATTTGTTTTGTTAGTGGCACTTGATAGATGAGACCATGGGGCATCCATCGACATGAAAAAATCATATAAATATATAAAAATTTAATGTTGACAATTTTTTCAAAAGTGTGACGCTTTTTTAGTATACGCCCGGTATTTGTCATCAAACTTGTTCAGATATTAATTGTTTCTTATTTTTTACATGAACGAGCACTTGATTCATATAGACAAGTGAAAAGGAAACTGAAGCTGTTTGATAAGAGATGATAGATTATAGGGCATGGAGGTGGCTGATCTAGATTTGTACTAGAGGAGAGGCTTCAAATACGACCCGGTCTTATACATTTCGCAATGCAATTTTCTAAAGGTGATCTTTAAAACTATCAGAATTTGCAGTATTAACTTATTATTATATTTGTTATTTGATTTATTTTTCGAACCACTGGTCCACATAACATGATTTCATTCGACGCCTCTTTTAAATAAACAGATGACCGAACAATACGCCACTCTCCATGATACTTAACCAGCTCGTGGGTAAAACACATTATCTCGTTGTTTTCATATTATCTCTTAATCATATCAATTAACCTTCTTAAGAAGGTGTGCTATTGGTTTATTGAATGGTCAGGTCATTAAACTATCGATAACACGGTACAAGAAATATTGAAAATCATTCGATTTGAAAAGGTTACAAGCCTAATACTTGTTTGGAAATAAATTATGCCGACGATACATGTCGGAGCAACCGAACTCGGTGGCTTATCGGTTAGAGTGTCCGTCTCATGCATGGGAGGTGCCGGAATCTAACCTAGACCGGTTCATCAGGTCCTACAAAGACTTTAGAAATGGTACCTTCTGCCTTCTAGCCAGGCGCTCGAAGTTTATAGAATGGAGAAGGGAAAATTAATCACACGAGTTACCATTGCCCCCTTCTGTATAGCTTTCGGCACGTGTGCATTGCCTAGGGCTAATGTATTAGAGATAGGCGACGCCTCATGTCCCAAAATTAGCACGGAAATGTCTTTATTTAACTTTTAACAGATTGCAGCCTTCTCGGTGCGATTAAACATATTCAGATGTTAATCAATTCTTATTTTGGAATAATAATATAAACATAAAAAAGCGCTAAATTTGTTTTGTAGACGGGTCCCCTAATGGAACATTATTACCGCCATCCTTTTTTCCGATATGACAGGAAATACAATAAAAGAAGAAATGAATAACATATTGTAAAGGGGAAACTTTCGTGAACGTTTTCATAAAATAATCTTATTTCAAACAAATAAAGGAACTGACCAGAAATAGCAGAATATCCGAAGGTCGCGGATTCGAAACCCGGAGGAATCCATTTTTGTTCAGTTATAAACTAATTGGCCTTTCCCGGTCAATAACGGCACAGTAGGCTTACATTTCGTTACATGTCATCCATATTTACGGACTTTCCTTTGCGTAATGATCTCCATATCAGTAGAGATAATAGGGATTTGTTTTTACTTCACCATGTTCAAATATGTTTGTGTCAATCAATTTGGTTATTCAACTTAGCGCCAGGGAACAGGAACGAGAATGTTGTAACACAATCAGCAAACAAATTAATGTATAATATAAACCCGTATTCGTAGTGAACATTCATTTCTGATATCCAATTTGATATCCAATTACACAAATAATTTTGTCTGCATGTTTCAGGGGGAGGTAGTGCCCCTCCCGAATGAAAGTATATATATATATATATTTTTTTTGGGGGGGGGGGGGGGGGGGGAGGGGCGTACATGTCATTTCGCATCCCCAATAATTCGGTAAAATGAGGAAGACAAAATTGATTGATATAATGCCAAAGATGGGGAAAATACTTTCATCACTTAATAGCTAACCTTCAAAATAGATGTTTTTTAATACAAAAAAAGATTGCAAATCTCATCAATCAGCCCGTATTATTATCTCAATTGCACGATCTATTTCGGTTGCGGGAAGTCATATTTTTAAATTGTGTTGAGCAATGTAATTTCTCAAACTAACACAAATTAAACAGAGTTAAGATTATATCCTTATCTATATAGGACACCGACACAGAAAATATACTAAGCTAAACATTAATATTGAATGACAATTTTAGTTAATCAATGATGATCGAGATCTTAAAGGGATATAGTAACTTTGATGACAAGTACAAGTGATTAGTGATACATGAAATGCGGGGGATGTTTGAAATAATGATTTTATTTCAAAAACATTAACGCATGGTCGAAATTAAATATGACAGTTCGCTGACCATACATGTCATCTTGAAAGTAACAAATGAGTTGCTTCAAAGCTAGCCCTATTCATACAAATATTCTAATTGATTTTGACAATATTGTTATTGTTTTATTTTTTATAAATCTCAGTTCTTGCTTTACAGATTATATCTTTTTATTTGTTATCATATGTCATAGTCGTTAAAATGTGATTAATCGCTACTTTAAAGGTGGTTTAGCAAAAACATTTATCTAAGGCCAGCGAAATTGATCGATATTGTTGAATTAGTAGAAAAAAGGGCTGATGTGTTCATATCGTTTTCTCAATTTGCAATGTTTCAATTAGTAGGCGGTTTATTGGCCAGATTTGTATAATCCCATCTTATACACATAATTCTGTCACATGGTTGATGATAAAAGCGTTCATTTCAGTTCTCTGTGTAGGGCGTTTCCGAATACTGTAATTTGGGTTTTAAAGGGATAGTTGAGTTCTGGTAAAGAGAGTATAGTTTTGGTCAAACTGAATTTTAGTATCCAAAACCTGCACCATTACATAACAAACTAATAGTTAAAACTCTACTATGCTTGAAATGAATTCAAAATTACAAACGACTAAGTAAAAAGCATTTTATGATTCAAACAGAGCCGTTTAAACTCAAGATGGCGCTCTCTAAAAACTCATTGGTTTAAACCATTTTAAATAAAATATTGTGCATGTGAAGGTTCGTACAAAAAGTGATTAGATAGAGAGATAATCAACACCTATTAAAAAACTTCTTATGACAAATTTTGAAAAGAGGAAGCATTTAAAAAAAATGTGTAACGGTTGGTTCAAAATCATCTAATATTTGTGGGGCCCCACATTTATTACAAATGGTTACGTTTATGGATATTTCAGCCGTTTCAGAACCGATTGTGATCAAATAAAGTTTATTCTGTCATTAGAATGTTATGCTCTTCAACATTTTACACTCAGTTTTTTCATTATCTCACGAAAAATGTATTATGTGTAGCGCCCTCTCTAACAAAACTCAACTATCCCTTTAAGCGAAATGACAGTATAGTGATACAGTTACCGAACACATCTTTATTGGCCAAACTAATTGATTAAGTATAAAAAGTGCTAGCGCTGGGCTGGAGATATCGACAAGCCGGTATTAGACCGCAATTCGCATGTTCATTTGCACGTAGCGTACAGCGTAGCACACGCGGTTAAATCGGGCTTTAACAACGTTCGTTTTTATTTTGGAACCAACAAATGCTTAATTACCCAATTTCAAAGCAGTTTTGGTCTAAATATTTACTTTGAACATTTAGGTTATTAATATTCTTTTACGTGGTAGGTGATTAAAGCATATTTTTCAATTTGTATGTGTGGGGCGTTTCACATTACTGTCGTTTGGATTTAGAGGGAAGGTTGAGTTTTGGTAAAGAGAGTACAGGTTTGGTCAAACTTAATTTTAGTAAGCAAAACCTGCACCATGACATTACAAACTAATATTTATAACTCCACCCTGCTCGAAAGGCGTTACAATGCACAGATACATTTATGATATCATATTTGCTATGAGCATTGGATTTTTTCTACATTTTTATTTGGATGTTGTACCTTGATGTCTAGTACAAAGAATCAATGTGACAACATTACAAAATGTTCCTGTAGTTCACAGAGTTTAATTAGTTTCTTACCGTGTAAGAAACCCACATCTTTTTGCCGTCACGGCGATACGGCAGATATTGATATTCATAATTCATAATTTATTGGGAATTTTTGTTTTCTTTCCTATTGTAAATAATTGGGTGGATAGTGGTAACAGATGCATATCAAAAGTTTGTTCTGGAAATTTATATTTGATAAGTTATTTGGACTTTTATTTTAAGAAACACCCTCTGACCGTCACGGCGTTTGCTTGGATTTGCCCTACATGTATCTCTGGTGTTCGCCTTATTTGTATATCATTATCACATATACCAGAAACACATCGATCTTCTCGACTGGCAAATACAGTGCCGAGATAGGAAAGTTATAAATTATCAGTCTTTTCAAAGATATTTGAACAACTTGCTCATAAACGCGTGTCTCGTATATTATCAAATATATATCTTTAACAAGCCAGTTCGGATTTAGAGATCCGGATATTCTACATACCTATCGTCTTGATTAGCAAATACAGTACCAATATATGACAGTTATACATTATTAGACTATTTGAAAATATTTGAACAACTTGCTTATAAACTCATGTTGTCTTTTGTATTATTCAATATAGATCATTAACAAGCCAGTTCTGATTAAAGGGATAGTTGAGTTTTGGTAGAGAGTGCGCTACACATGCGGCTAGGCAGCACTACGCACACACAGATTTGTAAGTAGGCCTTCATTTTTATTCAATAACAATTTTTTTGTTCTAATAATTTGTTTTCGTTTTCGATCAAATTTAGACGCTCCGTTCAATTCTTTGATTTGTATTATATTAAAGGGATAGTTGAGTTCTGGTAGAGAGGGCGCTACACATGATATTTTTTTTGTGAGATAATGAAAAGCTGAGTGTAAAATTTGAAAGAGCATAATATTTTAATGACAGAATAAACTTTATTTGATCAAAATCGGTTCAGAAACGGCTGAATTATCCATAAACGTAACTATTTGTAATAAATGTGGGGCCCCACAAGTATTAGATAATTTTTAACCAACCGTTACAAATTTTTAAAAATGCTTCCTCTTTTCAAAAAATTTAAAAATAAATTTTGTAATAGTTGTTGATTATCTCTCTATCTAATCACTATTTTTATGAACCTTCACATGCACAATATTTTATTTTAAATGGTTTAAACCAATTAGTTTTTAGAGACCGCCATCTTGAGTTTGAACGGCTCTGTTTGAATGATAAAAGGCTTTTTACTTAGTCGTTTGTAATTTTGAATTCCTTTCAAGCATGGTAGAGTCATAACTATTAGTTTGTAATGTAATGGTGCAGGTTTTCGCTACTAAAATTCAGTTTGACCAAAACTGTACTCTCTTTACCAGAACTCAACTATCCCTTTAATACCAGGATATTATTATACAAATGATGCACAGGCATGAGTGGATCTGTACGAATTGGATGCACGAGTTTAACTTTGGTATGGTTTAAACCCACGAGTTCAGCGAGTGGGTTTTAGACCATTTCCAAACTTAAAAGAGTGCATACAATTCTTACCGATCCACGAAATATGCCTGTGCAGCATTTGTTTTATAAAATGGGCGCGAACAAAAATGTGAAAATCAGACTTTTTCACAGTAATGGCTAAATTGGCTAAATTCACCGACCCATGGCTTCAACAGTACTGACCCATGGCTTCAAAAGTACTGACCCATGGCTTCAAAAGTACCGACCCATGGCAAGGGAAAAAATAGATTTCACATTTTAATTTTGTTTTGGTTAAATTATTAAATTTTGCTTATATTAATTTTAAAATAAAAAAATAAAAAAACATTCATATTTTTTTATATTTATATATTTGTTTAGATGAAATAAAAAAAATTATATTAATGTTAACATTACATTTTTTTATTTTAATTTTTTTTTTAATACACGAAAACAAATGTACATGCTAATTGACCAATCAGAATGCAGGGATTCTTCTACCCATTTTATAAACATACCTATCACCTAGACTGGCAAATATAATACCAAGACATGCAAGATGTGACAGTTATAAATTATCAGAATTTTCGAAAAAATGTGAACAACTTGCTCATTAACGTATTACGTCTCATGTATTATTTAATATATTTTACAAGCCAGTCTGGATTTATACCCGGATATTCTAAATATATTATGACTCTACTCAAATATTGTGATAAAATGGATGACGCTTTCGAGAAGAAAGAATTTGTCATCTTGATCTCTCCAACGCATTTACCTGTATAAATAATGCAATTTATATTGACCAATTAAAACACCATGGTATTAGAGGGGGCGCACTGAACAATGGTTTAAAAGGAACCTTAAAGGGATGTAGTAACATAGACAAAATCGATACAACTTACCTAGAACTCTAGCAAATGTCACATTGTAATCCAGTAGAAACATGTAGCAGGTTTCGGTTTTCCAAATTCGTTTTAAAGATTTTTATGATTGAAGTATTTGTATGTTTAGCTATCTATTGGATAATTAAAACTTATCCAGTAAGTGCAAATATCACTTTGCATTATTTTTCGCTCATTAATCAGTCATATGAGGTAGCTATCTACTGATCAAAATGGGCATTTCTGGTGCATCGTGAATTGATGCCGTATAGGGGACTTCATGTAGTCCATCGTACATGTCTGGGATTACAAGAAACATTACATGATGCCCATTTATGTAGCCTTTACCACAAATGACAAATGTTCAAGCGAATCAGACTAAGCATCCTTGAGGCTGCTATACTTATTACAATCCACCCAGATAGGTAATATGCCTTTGTGAAGGATTCGGAGTCATAGTGGGTAATCTATGATATTATTTCACCAAGCTGGTAAGTCACATCTGAAGGACACTCAGTTTTCATTTGTTCATACGTGTCTGAGCAGCTTGATAATACCACAAGACAGGGGGAACGGAATTTCTGGCTCATGAGTTAATGGAACAATAGTCTCGAGATTTGTACGATCACTGGCTATAATCTTAAGGCAAAGAAGATCAGATCAAAGGAAAATCAATGGTGCAAGTCCCAGTATATCTCGTCACTCGCAACAGCGCGGCTCGTTCCCATGAGGCGCTATCACAACATTAACTAGTCTGCCAAATTAAAATCAACACATTTGAACTCTCCCAACAGTCCGGTTATGGCATCTTAAATATCCGAGTAATTACCTTGTGAAGGTAAGCCTGCCCCCCCCCCCCCCCCCCTTCCTTACAGATAAAACATTTGACTTGGTTCTTATGATCAGTATCCCAAAATCCAATGAGATCTTTTGGAATTTACTGACAGCCATCTGTTTTTAAGCAAGCATTCAACGAGCCAATTAGGACATCGACACACGACGGGACATCTTTGATGTCGATATTATTGAAGTCATCAAGATCTCTCTCATACGTCTCAAGTGATGCAAGTTCCTACTTACTCTGAGATTGCAAGGCCCATCTTAACTGAAGGGTTTATGAATATAAGTTACCATCTAACTCGGTATGGTGGCCATACCATTTCTTCATTTTTCTTAGGATAGCGCAGTTAGTATGGTGATTATGGTATGATCTCCATGAATAAGGTTTGCCTTTTTTTTCAAGAATCATAACCCATAACCCGCTATTTTAAAGACGCCCTATAGCGCCCTCCTTAGTTGCATGACTTGTTTTTGTAGCCGTTCTTAATTTGAAACTACAATTGACTTTTCCTCCATGCAAAGGCGGGTCATATTGAATTTTTAAAGTAGGGCTGAGGCGAAGAAATATCCCAAAAAGTATACATGTACAGAAAGCCATACCACCCAAAACACAAATCATCTGCTCTAAAGTCATGAAATATCAATAAAACGTGATAAAAAGCATTTTAAAAGACCCTTCTCAGAACTTTATACTTGGGTTGAAACGAAAACTACCGAGTACGGAATAATGACGTCACGCGTGCATCCTCGAGCCTCTTGCCTAGCTCGAGATTCAGCGCGAGATGTATACAACTGTGTACTATATCCAGACTTCACATGACCACATAAATACAATATAGAAATATTAGAAGCCCAACTGAATAGGCGTATGACGTCTAAACCAGAGAACAAGCCGTGCCTCCAGGGGTCGGGGTCATATTCGATATAAGTGACTGACTGACTAATAGACACTTTGAATATTGAACATTTTCATGCAAACAAATGCGACCCAACATGTTTGTTTGTTGTTAGGTTTTATTTCCGAATCAAATTGAAAATACAACAAAAGTCACAACATTCATCATAAAACAATAAACAAAGATGTTTACAACATTTATATCACAGAGTCATAAAATAATAACTAGTATTTGTATGTTGCATATTATAAAAAACTGTTATCGGGAGTCCTATTAAAATGATGGTTTACATATACAGTCAAACCTGTCAATGCGACCACCTGCTCATAACTACCGCTCTCTGGTACCCCTGTGAAAACTCATGTGTTAAGCGACCTGCGTAATGCGACCACTCTGCCCTAACGCGACAGCAGGACCACCCCTTTTTGGGTCCCGACACACATATAAATCTGTGTATAGCGACCACAAAATTAGGCGATCTGAGCGACCAACGCATCATATCTGTTGCCTCTGGTTGCTCAAGGCTCCAATTCTGAGCATGTCAATGCATAAAACAAGCTTTTAAAATGACAATGAACTTCAGAAAGACGCTAAATTACTCGACAAAAAGTGCTCCAACCCATAAACAAAGAATATTCAAGCTCTTCAGTACACGGTGCGGATACAGAGATGCGTTGAACAAAGGCGATTAACAAATTGTAATCGCCGAATTCGGAGTTTTTCTTCACTCTTTCAATTAATCCTTGCGCTTGCATTTTACCATTTGCATTTTGAATTTTTACTTCAGAATCATATAGAAAACTATACTGTGCATAAGCGTCATAACATCATAAATGGCACAATTGACACATTTTGTATTTTCAATCTTCACTTGAAAGATAATACACACATTTAATATCATATTATATATAACGCCATTGATATATAATTTCAATTTTATTGTGGTTACTCATGCGACAAATACTGAATGTAACTAACTATCGAATCGTTCGTGCACATATGTCAATTAATTACACATGTGAATATAGGTACGATATGTGACCATAAATTCAAAATGCCGCCATCCTGTCTAATGCGACCAAATGTCTATAGCGACCGCTTTTCGACGGTCCTTTTAGTGGTCGCTATAAACAGGTTTGACCTGATAACATACAGAGTTAAAAGAAAAACACATTCTGTTTTCAATTACATTACACTCCCCGTACCGTCCCCCCTCACCCACTGCGCCACCATACCCACCCCCACCCCCGTCATTAACTCACGCTGAGGCCCACCATCCCATACTCTCAAGCCAACCTCCCAAGCCCCAATTATATTTACTAGCGGGTCACACAAATTCTGCATAATTCCATAATTGCACATAATTATACACATATATACATAATTGCACATATACAAATGTAAATAATATATCATCCGACCCCGTCGTAGTTTGCATACTGTTTTTATAGTTTTTGTTATCTTCTAGTTCTTCACGGAGAGAACACAATCTATTATAAACATATACAATAAATTGCTCAGAGAGGTTTGGGTCTCTCACAACTCTTCCGCCAATCTATGCTCTTCATCGGATCTTTAGGTGGTGGCTTGGTTTTCTGGAAGCTAATTGGACATATTCAGGAGACAATACGATGATCTGACTGAATACCTTCAACAGGAATTGTAAGATCTGGAATTCTTGAAAGAGTTGATCCATTTCTTCCCTCACTATGTACGTCTACTTGGACTAGCTGACCAATTTGGACGGCGATGGGTCCAAAGTCTGTTATTGCAGTGCTGAAACCTTGTATTGGTGGCAATACGGTTGTGTTGCTCCATGAAGTTTATCATGTACCTTCCATTTATGTAGGTTTCATCTATACATGTAAATAGTGTATCCGTGGGTCCGAGCTGAGCATTGAAATCTGCCCATAAATATTAATAGATAGCTGAGCAGAATGTCATATTACTGGTTCAGAGTTCTTGACAAAATTCATCGTACGTCTTCTTCAGATCGATATGTATTATGAGGGCTTGTAGCAGGACACAACCTTAGTCAGGGTTTCATCTGAAGTGCCATCTCAAAGATTACGGTTGTTATGACTCACGACAGAATGCCATGCTTCCAAGGCTCTTGGTATGAGATAAAGAACACCTACACTACAGTTGCAGCGTTTCTTGTGTCTCTTCCATGCTGACGAGGTTATTAGGGTATAACCGTTGGCAAAAGGCTCGTGTAGAAGTTTTTTATGTGTGTTCGAGCCGCAATATGCTCCTGCAAACAAATGATGTCCATACCATAGTGGTGTGCTTTGCTATGTTAGTTCCTGCTTCGTAATGTAAAAATATTAAAGGCGCTAATACTGACAGGACTTTACTTTGATAATTCTTGACATTTACGGCAAATTTTTCGGGGCTTTTTCGAATCGGACTGAATTTAGCTCAGGTCAAATCAGTGAGCCGTGCCTCCAGGGTGTCGGGGGTCATATTCGATATAAGTGACTGACTGACTAATAGACATTTGAATATTGAACATTTGTCATGCAAACAAATCCGACCCAACATGTTTGTTTGTTGTTGTTCGGTTTTATTTCCGAATCAAATTGAAAAGTACAACAAAAGTACACAACATTCATCATAAAACAATAAACAAAGATGTTTACAACATTTATATCACAGAGTCTATAAATAATAAATAAGTATTTGTATGTTGCATATTATAAAAAACTGTTATCGGGAGTCCTATTACAAATGGGATGGGTTTACATATACAGTCAAAACCTGTCAATGCGACCACCTGACTCTCAATAACTACCGCTCTCTGGTACCCCTCTGGTGATAAACTCATGTGTTAAGCGACCTGCGTAATGCGACCACCTGCCTAACGCGACCAGCGACCACCCTTTTTGGCGTCCCCGACACACATATAAATCTGTGTATAGCGACCACTAAAGTATTAGCGATTGTGAGCGACCAACGCATCATATCTGTTGCCTCTGAGTTGCTCAGAGGCCCCAATTCTGAGCATGTCAATGCATAAAACAAGCTTTTAAAATGACAATGAACTTCAGAAAGACGCTAAATTACCGAGCAAAAAGTGCTCCAACCCATAAACAAAGAATATTCAAGCTCTTCAGGTACACGGTGCGGATACAGAGATGCGTTGAACAAAGGCGATTAACAAATTTTAATGGCCGATTCGGAGTTTTTCTTCACTCTTTCTTCAATTAATCCTTGCGCTTGCATTTTACCATTTGCATTTTGAATTTTTACTTCAAGAATCATATAAAGAAAACTATACTCGTGCATAAGCGTCATAACATCATAAAAAGAGCACATATGACCGATTTTGATTATTTCAATTTCACTTTGACAAGATAATACACCACCATTTAAATATCCATTATGTATGATAGTAACGCCATTGATATATTGATTTCAATTTTATTGTGGTGTTATTCATGCGACAATACTCTAAGAGTATGTAACTACTAACGATCGTCGCGTGTGCACATCGGTATGCATAAGGTCATATTTTAGCACATATCT
>JBAMJV010008675.1:0-27500 GCA_037951105.1 Echinarachnius parma
GTATTAAATTAGTTCTGATTACTATATTATGACTTTATTTATGACTAGCCAGCAGCTGTTATTATATTTCTTCGAATTCCATACTATTTCTCACGTTAACTTTATTTTTGGAGAGATAACAGAAATGCATGTGTTTAAAGGGATAGTAGAGTATTGGTCAAGCTTAACTAAGAGCCGTTATAACTCAAGAGGGCGCTATTTAAAAAAAATCACTGGTTTTAGCCATTTTTCATACAAAATTGTACATTTAATGTTTTGTTAAAATAATGATTCAATAGAGATATCATCAACGAATTTTTAAAAACCTATTCAGATATTTTTCCAAGTATAGTCTAAGCATGTTTACATTTTTTTTCTAAAAAGTCTAAATATCCCCCGATGATTGCCAGTGAAAAATCTTTTGAATAAAAATATAATGGATATTTCAGCCGTTTCTGAACCGATTTTGATCAAATAAAGTTTATTCTGTCATTAAAATTGTATGTTCTTTCAAATTTGAGTCAGTTTTTCATTATCTCACAAGAAAATATCGGGAGGCACTTCGGGAAATACGGTACCTTTAACATGTAGTTGCAAATCCTTATAACCTTCTCAGCATTATGTTGAACATTGTTGCTCATAATTTTGACTGCCTGATCATCCTGTTCGTGTCCTTGTTTCGCAATCAACATTATTTTCAGGCTGAAATTTCACTTTAAACTCAATTAATAGCTTTGGAAACCCTCTAAAACTACGGTCAAGTGGCTTCCACACATCCAACATCGCGACACGGATCTTGATCCGTGTATTGGTGTTCAGGCGCGAGACACCTAATTGTTTTCATTCCAAATACATGCCATGATTAGGGCTCGAGTTGGCGGTGCCAACGTCCCAGTCAATGTCCTTCCCGTGTCTTCATAGGTACAGAGTTAAGTAAGTTTGTTTCTATAGATCCGTTTCAAAAGCCATTATTCACACGTGTACTGAAAGCGTGTATATTTGAAAAGTAGATTGAGGGCTATATTCCTCTGGTATATATGTTGGTTCCATGCGTTTCATCAATTTAAACTTATATGTCGAGCGCATGGTCTGTGGTAATGGTTATTGTAGTCGTAGGGTTAGATTTAGAGTTAGCGTTAGAGTTGGGGTTCAAGTTAGAGTTAGGGTTAGGGTTACAGATAGAGTTAGGAATAGAGTTCGGGTTAGGTTTAGAGTTAGTGTTAGTCTTAGGGATATAATTAGGGATATGGTTAGGGTTTGTATTCGGTTTATTGATATAGTTTTGATAGGGTTTTTATAGGATAAGCGTTTTGGCTAGTGTTTGGCATGGTGTGAAATGGGTATAGCATGGACCCTATATTAATCTAATCATGTCGGTGATTTGAAACAGTAGCGAGATTTTTAAGAGTATCTAATCGCTCTCGATTCCAACTTCGGTTTTCCCCCGGAGACCAGCTCTGATGGGGCTAATGGAAAAATGATCGCTTGATGTCACTCGAAGCCCACAATGGGCCGATTAACCCATGGAATACCATACCTCGCTGCAGAGAGAGATACAATCGATTGTAAGTTACGATTAATTGTAAGTCTGACATTTTCTGCGTTTCAACCAATCAGATTTGTGCATTTAGAACACATGATCTGACTTACAATCAATTGTAACTTACAATCGATTGTATCTCTTTCTGCAACGGGGCCCTTGTCGTAATGGTATAAAATACGTATTTAATACATAAATTTAGTCTGGTACATCTCGGGCTAGTATAATGCACAAGTGGGTTATTAACTGTTAAACTGTTAGAAGGAAGATGCCATTTTCATAGCAGTCCATTTCACTGCTAAGATGTAATTAATGTAATCATGGCCATAAATATGGCCATTAAAACCATCGATGCGAATAATTACATAAGGCCCGCGTAAGGATGCACTATTTCACATCTATAACTATAATTGTTTCTGATGATTCCGAGAAAAGAATAGTATGTGTTTTATGACAGTTTTTCCTTTAGTATTGCTTATGAGAATTTATTGTGAAGAATGATCCATAACATTCATTACAAATACTGAAGGTAACACTGCTAAAAATACCGATAGTATAATAATGGTCAAAATAACAAAATAACGATCATGATGCAAACATAATAGCAAACAAGTAATTTCAGTTCAGTCGTATTGTGTTTATTGTTATGATGCTTGCACAAAATGAATGTATACCAGTTGAAGTATACGGATAACGTAATAACGCTTTTGAAACATTTTCTGTCTAAAAATGAAAAATTTCATTTTATTTTGTATTGCAGCACGTAAGCCATCACCTCTAAACGTAATGTTCATTCGTTACACGAACAACAGACTGACAAACTTGGTTTCCACGAACATCATAATCTAAAGATTGATTAATTTACGAAACATCAAATATGACAGTAAATGCCCTTCGGAAACGTTCTATGAAATTGATACCATAATAATGTTTACACAAAATACATGTAACATGAAAACCATAATAATCCTGCAAAGCTAGTATAACAATAACTATTTTTAGCATTGTTCGTGGAAACGGGCGGCGTTGTGTTCTAACTTTAGTTTCCCTTTGATACTATCTAAACCACGTAAACGGTATTAAAATTGGATATCGCGGTCTCACTAAGTAATATGTATTTTTCTATCTTGGGAATAATGAAATGCAGCGGTCAGGGGTTTCAAAACAAATAACAATTACTCCAGATCGTTTTGGAGGAAAGACTTGGCATTGCTAAGTAGTGGGGGCAGGGGGGCAGGCCTGGGGTACCCTCATCCACACCTTGGGAATTCGTGCACTATATTATGCTGTCCACCCCCTCTCATCTTCCCGCCCCAGCCACCACCACTATGGTTATTGGTCGAACATGATCAACGCATTCATGATATCATAACATAAGTATTATATTCCCTTGAGTAAAATCATGCCTCCCTATAGCCCCCCCCCCCCCCCCCCCCCCCTCCGGCCCCCTCCCTCAAACACATATGCCACTATGGTCTTGACCGGGTATTCCTCAGGGCATTGTTTGACACAGAATCGTGACCCCAACGGTCTATCAAGGATCTAGAAGATGTCGTCCCCTTGAACTACATATATACTTCACACTTCACCAGCGGCGTATCTAGAATCTATTATCTTAGGGTCTTGGAAGTTTCTTCTACGTCATCTGTTATCTCTTCTCACTGATGCAAATTTTACGTTTCGTTTTCTTTTCTTCAACTTTTAGGTAGGTTAGGTCGGATTTTAGTGATGGAAAGGCGGCATCTAGTTGGAACTCCATTTAAAAATGTGATAGATTATAAATAATGAAGTATTAAAGGGTCATTTAGAATGACCGCCATTTTATCATGGTAATTCTGCGTAATATTGCTATGGTAATTGCTAGCTAATTATACATCATTGCTAGTATTAAATGGACTTAGTAACATTGTCCAAATCCTCAAAATAAAACCATGGGACCGGTTTCGGTTTTTCAAATTTCCCTTTCGTTACAAAGATATGTACGATTGAAGTATTCAGATAAGAAAAACTCAGGTGGAGTTTTGAAACCGTGTACAAAGTGAGTGCAGTGAGTTAGTGAATATCACTTTGCATTTTCGCTCATTACTTGGCCATGCAATGTCCATTTGACTTGAAATTTTCACACAATACCCTGTGGACATATGAGATAACAACAATATACATTGCATCTACCCTTCATCGCATGTCAACAAAGTTAATAGATCCCTTTAACGAAATATGATTTGTATTGCAATTAATAAACAATATCAATGAGAAACAGACGTATTATTATTTGTTAATTGACAACAGTTCTAGCTCAAACCAGCACGCTCTACTTTTGAGGAAGAACCTGTCCAGGCAATCGAAACTTAATCAAAGGTTGTTTATGATATTCTGCAAAAACAATTAGGCGATACAAAATTGTCAATGATCATTATGCCACAGAAATTTTTATGGAAATGTCATCATCCTAATATTACTACAGCACGTCTTGGTCATGTCCGCATTCGAGGAAGGCGTTCAGGATACTAGTGGAACTAGATTAAACGACGTTTATGATATGACCGGAAAACAATTACACAATTTATTGTCAATGATTAAAGGGATCTAACATTGGCAAAATCCTCAAAACTTACTTCCTTCGAAATATAGCGGTTCTCATAAACTTCATTTTTACCAACAGAGGTATGCATGAAGAGCTTACTTTTTTTGTTTTTTGTGTCTATTCCGTTATACAGATTTGTATGATTGAAGTGTTCATATTTATTATTATCTCCTAGGTAATTAGAACTGTGTACAAAGTCAGTGCATTGTTAGCGAGTATCACTTTGCTTTTTCGCTCATTACTTGGCCATAATTATGACATTTATTTACTATTTAATGAAATGTTCACACATCACTTAGTGGCTATACCAGATCGTTATAAATACACATTTTATCAACGATTCGCCACTCTTTGCACATGCCAACATCCCTTTAAGATACTGAAAGTTAATAAACACTAAATTGTTATCATCATTTATTTATGGGAGGGCGTTCGGGATATTGAAACTAGATCAAGGGATGTTTATGATATCACCGATAAAAAACAATTATTGCATTTTGTATCTGCATTATATCTTACATGGTTCTGGCGTGAATTAAAACGAATGCGTGTAAACATTTGTAAGGAGAGCTTGATAGATGGATGCACTTAAATTACAATAACGACATGCTGTAAACATGTCAGCATTCTAATGAACTTCCCAAAGGCGAAACAACAAAAACGCGGATGAAAGGGCAATATATTCAAATAATATCGCGATGTCATAGGTATGGGAAGAGCAAACGGGGCAACTGCTCCCACCACAGGGGTCACTACCCCCTCCCACCACCACCGATTCAACATACCGCCATTAATGTGATCAAACATAATACGAAGAAAGACAAATCCAACACTATGATTGTCTGGAGGGAGGGGGGCGCAGGGTTGTTCCCCGGGTTGATATACCCGTCCTCCCCCACGGCTCGTTTAACCCAGCCTATGCCGCTGAATTGTCATTGTCAAAACCAAAGTTTCCGAATTTCCTGCGGCTTGTTTTTACAAATTATAACGAAGAAGTGCTCTTTATAATTCTGTCTCCCACACTCTTCGTTCCCCCCGGTTCATATACAAAAAAAAAAAATGCATTTTACATGTTTTAGCGGCCTACTTAGAGGGGGCTTAATTGAAATGATGGAACTGCCCGAAGAGCCGAGGGCCGCCTCTTAAGATCCACCGATGACAACTCCCCCCTTGTCTAATCGGCCTTGCTTTCACACTAAGCCGCGAGATTCGGGTTCAAATCAAGCGACCAATGCATCATCCACTGAACCGAATATTTTGTGTTAACCGGGTTGCATGCCTAAATCATGTATTTGTTAATGAGAAATAAACTATCAACATAAGTGAATAATTGATCTTACAGTTAAGTGACTATTATGAAATATGAAGAAATTAAACGTAATGCATATCTAGCATCTTTGTTATTTTGTGGTCAAACTGCCTCTCTGATGGGAATGACTGGCCCCTCATCCACCCAATACTTACCTCCCCACCCCACCCCCCCCCCTTCCCAATCCGAATTGACCCTGTAGAAGATATTATACATAAGCAGGTGTGTCCACATACAAGGTTTTTTTACTTTAATTGCCCAAATCATTTCACCCTAGGCCTGGTGTGAACACGGGATCTACTGCCTAATCGTTCCTGAAGATGACCCTAGCGCTGATTCGAGCTAGCCTCGGGGTTAAGCATTAACATGTCTGTGTGGACGCAAAATGTTTCCTCTCCTCATAATAATTGCCCCCTCCCCCCCCCCCCCCCCCCCCACCCCCACCACCAACTCTGGGTTCCGTGTCAACAAGGCCCCGTTGTCTAATCGTTTCTGACTCGCTCCTCATATAACTCTTAAAAGATGAGTCTGATGTTTAATTGATTCGCGCACTAGAAGGGTCACGCGGGTGGCATCCACTCGCGGAGACGCCATTTTAATTCCAAAAAGCGCTAAATCCACTGTAATAGCCTTGGACAAAAAAAATTGCATTGTACACATGCCTATACAAAATATGAACATTAATTATTCAATGCTTCCCTGTTTCGTTTTCGATTGCATAGTATGTCTTACAAGTTTGATTTACATACGAAGCTTAATATTGCACTTTTATCAATCTTAAAACATTTTTGATAGAAAGTGGATTTAGCGCCGTTTGTGAATGCAGCTCTTCACTTGCACTTAACTCTGAAAGTGCCTATAAATATTATGTGGACAGGCCATTGGTTTACTACATAGGTGATGTGCCACTGGGTTGAAAATGGTTCACAGTAAGTCGGCATTAAAACTAATAAAAACATCACGCCCGATTGACTATTCTATTGAGCATAACAAATTAACCAACGACGGTATACGAGTATTGAGACAAATTTGTTTGATAAGTAAAGGGGAGCAAAATGTAAAATGCATAAATGTATATTTAATAAATATTGGGATAAGACATTGATTGGACGTCTAGCGATTTTTAGCGTTTGTTGCGGACTGATGCAAGAAAAAAAGAAAGAAGACTTGGTTTATATTATCAAGAAATTCAAATGAGGTAATCATGCATAGATAATTATATGAAAACGATTTTTTAGATAACAAGTTGCAAAGATATATACATATATACCGTATATGCAACGATAATAAATTTGCGGCCTGATTATTCGCGTTTCTTATACTGTAATAACTGGTTAAAAACAAGTTTGCTCATAATGGAGAACTTGTAAAAAAAAAAAAAAAAACTTAAAGGAACAGTGTGACTTCGTTGTTGTGTATAAAAAAAGAGATATGTAAGAGCAGACGAAAATATAATTGTAAGTTCTTTTGTTTTGTGCTTGAAAAAGTCAATGACATTTTAATGCAAAATAGATTCGTGTCGGCTGAGATATGAGCGAACATGGACACCAAAACATTGATTGATACAATGTATATTGTTGTTATATGATATGGCCACTGGGTATGGTGTGAAAAATTCAAGATAAATGGACGTTATATGGCCGAGTAATGAACAAAGATGCAAAGTGATATTCACTAACTCATTGCACTGACTTTGTACACGGTTACGACTATCTAGTGGATAGTTTAACAACTTAACACTTCGATCGTAAATATCTTTTTAACGAAAGGGAAATTCGAAAAACCGAATACGAATACAACAAGGTATGAAGAAACCGGCTTGATTGGATTTTGAGGATTTGGACAATGTAACTAGATCCCTTTAAATGTAATAATGTTTTATACAAAACAAGACATATTGTAATAATTATCTTCATCATTTTCGCAGTATTTTGTTGTTCCACAAACACACACAACTAACATTTCACATACAAATATAACAGGCCTATACAGGGTGGCCCAGAAAAAACGGAACGGGGCACTTCCCAAAATATAGTAACAAAATAATTATGTCCATCGGATAGGGTATCTTTTCCAATGAAACACGATACCAATTTAAGAACAGTAATTTTGGTCGTGTAGTTTTTGTTTTTTGGGCGCTCTGAGTGACACCATGTCAGGCTCCCATTTTTTTCAATTTTTACCAAGTCAGTGCCTGATAAATCGCACTTACTGCACGTCATCATTGAACAACGAGCAATACGCGCGCTTTTGTTAGTGTGCATTCAGCTGTGTGCCGAGAGAATGGGCATGGTTGTTTGATGATATGACGGGCAGTAAGTGCGATATATCAGGAACAGACTTGGTAAAAAATGACAAAAATGAGAACCTGACATGGTGTCACTCAGAGCGCCCTAAAACAAAAACTACACGACCAAAATTACTATTCTTGGTATCGTTTTTCATTGGAAAAGATACCCTATCCGATAGACCAAATCGTTTTGTTACTATATTTTGGGAAGTGCCCCGTTCCGTTTTTGGGGGGCCACCCTGTATAGTTATACGTCCATTGCCAATGCTACCAAAGTATCTTTAAGGCATACTTCATGGAGACGTGTGCCGAATAATAAGTAGGGGAATTCGTTTATTAGAAAAGTAATACAGGTAGATCATTGTCTGTGTCACACTTACCAAATGCATTATTCAGATGCTTTTCATCTCTCGATATATATATTGCACTAATGCAATGCCACAGATTTACTCTGGCATTTATCACGCGCGTTAATCAGCCCATTGTCTAGACATGCTAAATGGCTTACCACCATAGGAACCTGGTGAGCTATGCATATACCTTTACAGGGATGGCAAAACTCTAGTAGGGAACAGGTTAAAAACAAAAAATGTTAACATTTTCAGTGTGAAAGATAATGGATCATAAAATAGGTGTTATTCATTGAAAGGGCTTGTTTATTACCATGTAGTTACCCTGGCCACCAGACATATACCTACCGGACAGAACATATACTGAGGCATACTGTGATCACACGGTGTTACGCTCTTCGTCCACACTTGCAATAGACTAGTGTGCTCACACTGTGATCCACACTTTTGAATAGAGTGTGATCACACTACCGGTGAAATCCGCACTGTTGAACGGAGTGTGATCACGCTATAATCCACAATGTGGAACACAGGTGTGAACACACTTTGATCTCGACTGAAGAACAGAGTGTGATCACACTATATGATCACACTTTGGAACACATCGTGTTCACACTGTGATCCACACTGTGGGATAGGGCGTGCTCACACTATGATCCAAACTGTGACTGTGACACCACTCTGTGACTGTGTTCCACAGCGTATTCACACTGTGATCCGCAATGTGTTCCACCGTGCGTTCACGTGATACACATTGTGTTTCACTGCTTATTCACACTATGATCCGCACTATGGAACACAGTGTGATCACAATATGATCCGCATTGTGGAACACAGTGTGATCACATTATGATCCGCATTGTGGAACACAGTGTGATCACACTATGATCCGCATTGTGGAACACAGTGTGATCACACTATGATCCGCACTGTGGAACACAGTGTGTTTACACTTTGATCCGCACTGTGATCACACTGTGATCACACTGTGAAACAATGTGTTCTTTCAGGTCGGGATATGGTCAACTTTGTGTAATGTTAATTGCGTCACATACTATATTAAAAGTTTAAAACTTAATTAAAACTCGTATCTGTGTTTTGTATGGACTAGTATGCATGGTATTTTTGACATGTGTACACGGTTTCCATGAAGCCAAGGAAACGGAAACTTGTTTTTACTTTTAAATACATATCTATAGTATGTATAAAGTGATCCATCTTATTTTGAATATAATTATAATCTGATAATGATGAACGTGATTGCAAAACATAATTCGGAGAAGAAGAATTATGGGGCAAAAATATATATCAAATGTTAGTTGAAGTTGTGATAATGGTGCTAGCATTCAGTACTTTAATGCCAAAGTACGATAAATGATTTCTTCGAATTACGTCCAAGGAAAGCGACTAAAGGTAAGCTGGTAAGGGCGAGTATTTTCTTTTTCAATTTGTGAAAAATTAGATAAACTTACAATAATACGGATTCATCCCTTCTAGCTTAATACGGGTAATTTCCAATTTATATTCCTTCTACATTATCGTGTGTTGATCTTATTTCTTTTACTATTTTCATCGAAAGGTCCATTACGTACTAAAGGCCAAAAACTCATACAATTATTCAGGACTTATATTTATGACAACAATGGTGTATAGCGTGGTCGGACTGATTTGCACGATTTGGGGCACGCAAACTATTGGGCACACACTCTATGTATTTATTAATTTGTAAAGGATCCCCCTTTATATGTTAGTATCGTTTTTGTCAAATGATTTGGGAGGACATGACCCCCCCCCCCCCCACCCCCACCCCACACCCGATACCTACGACACTATTCTAGAAGAGCTAGTGACGAATTGCCCACGAATGGGTGTTTAAATGGGGCACGAGATAAGCTCAAGAGACTAATAAAGTGGCATACTTATTTTCTCTGTCCTAAATAATAAACTAAATCATAAGCAATCCCATTGCAGATGAATTAATAATGTAGGCCTACTCGGGACACTCATATCCCTGGAAATAGTTCAGATTCATCCCCGGAGAAACGGTGAGAAGAAATATTAATGTAGCAGTCACACCGCCAAACCGAACCCAGACCGACACCAGACCGAACAATTCGGGGACGTTTCGGGGACGTTCGGGGTGCTTTTGGTTTGGTGTCGGTCTCTTTTGGTGTGACTGCTAATGGCTAACCCGAGTTCGGGCTTTTGTCGGTGCCCGATAAAGCAGAAATGTGTACTTTAGTTCGGTCTGGTGTCGGTTTGGCGGTGTGACTGCTACATAACGCGGAACTACCCCCTCCCCCTTCTTCTCCAGTCCCTCTCCCTCTTTCCCCCCTCCCCTCCCCCCCCCCCCCCCCCCCCATCTCCTCCTCTCACATTCCGTATCTTACACCTCCCCCTCCCCCGGCTTTCCTCTGTAATCAGCAGGGGCTGCTTATAAACATGGACGTTATACCATGCAAACTGGGGTAAACACAACAATTTAATGTCACGTCACATTCGGGCAGAGTTCTGTAATTTTAATTCTGGCAAAATCATGTCATATTCGGACAAAATCATCAAATTCATAATTACTGTTTCCAGGCAGCTAGGTGGCAAGGCCTGTATGTTTGTGTTGTTGTTGTTGTTGTTGATACGCAGGTGTAATACGGCAAGGGCCTCACCCCCCCCCCCCCCCCCCCATCCATGGCGTAGAGTGGTCGGACTGATTGCTGTGGGGCACACCAATTATTTGGGGCACAATTTACCATTTTACGTATTTATGCATTTTAAAGGGATCTAGGAACTTTGTTGACAAGTGCAAAACGTGATGCGTGGTTAATAAAATGTGTATTGGTGTGATTTAATATATCCAGAAAGTAATGTGTGAACATTTCAAGTTAATTGGATGTTATTTGGCCGAGAAATGAGCGAAAATGCAAAGTGATTTTCCCCTTAATGGTGGGGACGGAGAAGGGGGGGGGGGGCATCTGCCCTCCTATAGCTACGCCACAGTCGCCCATGTGTTGAAGAGTTTAAAAGTCCATCATCAGTATGCATCATTCTGATCACGCCTGTGACGTCATCACCAAGATTGCCATTATTGAACAAGTCTGGGAGGAACGTCGAGTGGCTGAAAAACAAGATATACGTATCTAAATTTAAAGGGATTTAGTAACATTGTCAAAATCCATGCAACTTTCCGAGAAATCTAGCGGTTCTCACATACCTCATTGTAAATCGTATATTATCAGTAGGAACATGGTGTAGGTTTATAGGGTTTTCCGAATTTCTCATTCGCTATAAAGATATTTGTGGTAAAAGTGTTTGAATTTTAGATTATCTAGTGGATAATTATAAATGTGTACAAAGTAAGTGCATTGAGTTAGCAAATACCAATTTGCCTTTTTCGCTCATTAATTACTCGGTCGTATGACATTCATTTACCATGGAATTTTCGCTCAATCGACTTTTTGTCACATGTCAGTAAAGTTACTTGATCACTATAAAGGACAGCTAAATACAAGCTGGCGTTTGGCTTACTGGTGCTTCCGATAGCTATATGTATACAATTTGCCGCTTTTGTATTTTATTTTGGGCATACCGAATAGGAGTTTACGGCTATAAAAGTGGGAATAAGTATACTTTCGGCAATACCAGTAAGCCAACATGAAATGTATGTTATGTGACTTGCAGGCAAGGTCAGGTGGGGTGATACAGCTACGTACCTGAGTGATAAGGGGGTGGGGTTCTTGTGCGCACGGCCGATGCAAACCCTATGGGAACTACCCCCTCTCGTTATCCAAGTGGGGAACTAACAAAGACATAATAGACCGCATTTGTTTTTCTTTGCAATTGTTTCTCTTAAGGGAATAGTCTTAAAGGGATAGTTGAGTTTTGGTTGAGAGGGCGCTAAACAAAACTCTACCAGAACTCAACTATCCCTTTAAGGGAATCATCACCACCACTATCACAATGATAATCACCATCATTACCAGCATCATCACAATAACCACCGTCATTATCAACAGCAGCAGCAACAGCTGCATCATCATCATCATCCTCACCATCATCATCCTCACCATCATCATCATCATCATCACCATCATCATCCTCACCATCATCTTAATCATCATCATCATCATCATCATCATCCTCACCATCATCATCCTCACCATCATCATCATCATCAGCATCATCATCACCCTCACCACCATCACCCTCACCATCCTCACCATCATCATCCTCATCATCCTCACCATCATCATCCTCACCATCATCACATCATCATCCTCACCATCATCATCTTCATCATCATCCTCACCATCATCATCCTCACCATCATCATCCTCATCATCCTCACCATCATCATCCTCATCATCATCATCATCCTCACCATCATCATCCTCAACATCATCATCCTCATCATCCTCACCATCATCATCCTCACCATCATCATCCTCATCATCCTCACCATCATCATCCTCACCATCATCATCCTCACCATCATCATCATCATCAGCATCATCATCATCACCATCATCATCATCGCTTTGCAATGAAATTACCCCGATCACCGGACACACTCGAAACAATCCGCAATAATCACTGATATAACCCCCTACAGGGATCAAGTTACTTTGCCATGTTTGTTGACAATAGTAATGAATCGTTGATCAAAAATGTGTATTTATGTCAGCTGATAATTATGTCCACTTTGTAATGTGTGAACATTTCACGTAAAATGGATTATGGTTATATGGCCGAGTAATGAGCGAAAATGCAAAGTGATATTTGCTATGAAATTCATTGCACTGACTTGGTACACAGGACTGGTATGACTACCCAGTGGATAATTAGAAATCTGAACACTTCAATCGTAAAGATATTTCTAACGAAAGAGAAATTCGAAAAACTCAAGCATGTTTCATGCTTCTATGTTTGTTAACGAATACAACAAGGTATGAGAGAACCAATAGATTTATAATTAAATGTTGTGGATTTGGACAATGTTACATGATCCCTTTAACATGTTGAATGCATAGGCGTACCCAGGGGGGGGGGGGGGTTGGGTGTTCAACCCCCCCCCCCCCCCTTGTCAAAAAAATGACTGTTTTGGGGGGTTTGAACCCCCCCCCCCCCCCTTTTCAAATGTTAACTGGTCTCGAGACCAAATTTTAGCGGTCTCGACCGTCAATTTTCTACGACTACCCCCCCCCCCCCCCCCCCTGCTTACAGGATTCTCAACCACTGGGTCTTGGTCTCGGTCTCGAAAAGTGTGGATCAGACCTGGTCTCGGTCTCTAAAATGTTGTAGGTACTTGGTCTCGGCTAAAACGAAATTCGACGACTACCCCCCCCCCCCCCCCTCGCTGACAGAATCTTCTTTTTTTTCTGAAGAAACCCCCCCCCCCCCCCTTTAAAAAATTCTGGGTACGCCACTGGTTGAATGTCAAAGTTGTAGTGTCAAAGTCAGGAAAAGGTTTCATTCGGAATCAAGGAGCCTCACATTTGATGGAAACTCAATTTGAGGAATAATCATTATAATTTGTGAATTGCATGCATTTTAGAAAACGAAGATAGTTAGTTGGGCAAAAAGCATTTTAAAATTGGGCAAAACATGTCAATTCCGGGCAAATAGCACTTCACTTTCGAGCAATTACTTGCCTTTTTCGGGAACAACATCATGTGTTGTTGTTGTTGTTTCTTTTGCCTAAACTCAAATCACTTTTGACCAACAGATCTGTATTTTGTTTCAAGTCAACAATGTATGTTCATTTTGTAAGAAATAAACGAGAGATTGTACGCTAGATACTATGACAAAGCCAAAAAACGCCGTTACAGGGAGATCCACGGAATTTAGCCGACTTACAGCTAATAAAGTGCTGCCTGTAGGCTTGCTGAAACATTTGGGTGAATACTATTTTAGTTACAGTATTCACATTTGTTTTCCATTTAGCATTGGTTATGATATATAATAAAGAGCTTATATACTTCCAAAAGGCGATAAGTCCACGTTGTTTATTAACTGCCATGTGCGTCCATTTGTCCGACTGTGCAAACATGATTATCAGCTTTCTTCCAAAAGGCGCTATATCCACTTGTTCAACTTTCGAGGAAAACAGGTTTCTTTGCCCAACTTTGTACACGTGCCTATATGAAATATGAAATTTAACTTTCTATATTTTGATTTTGAGTGAGTCATTTGTCGTAAATTGTGGATTCCTAGATAGCTACGTAGCTTATAAAATAAATGTAGATATATCATTAACTCAATTGTAATGGAAAGTGGATTTAGCGCCTTTTGGAACTGAGCTCTTCAAATACAGATAGTAGGAATATGGAAATGACACACTCATAATGTGGGTGTTATTGCGCGAGGTGTCGTTAAAAACGCAATGTGAGTGGAAATTTGATTAATGGGATAGTTTAGAGGGCGCTTCGAGAAATAATTAATTTGGGTAATGAAAAACGAAGTGAAGAGCACGTGATATTAAAGATAAAACAAACTTTAAATGATCAGAATCGGTTGGGAAACAGCTGACAAAATATAATCCGATTGGATTCGATTCGATGATTTAAGAAAAACAATATAATGCCTACACTTTTTCAAAAACTGACCAAAGAGGTTTTTAAATAGTTGTTGATGATCTCTCTACTGGATCATTATTTTAACAAAACATCACATTCACAATTTCTTATGATAATGGGTTGAAACCAATATGTTTTATATATATTTGTGTTTTTAACGGCTACTTTAAAAAAAATGATAACAGGTTTCTTACTTAGCCGTTTGTAAGCATCATTGGTTAATAACTTTTATTTTGTTGATGATAACGTACAAGTTTAAGACACTACAATTATAATTGACAAAACTGTACTATCCGTTTAAGCGCTTGTTTGAATTATGCTCGTCATACTGTTGTTCAATGTATATGCATTAGCTTTTTCATACCTGCGCCTAATGTGTTCTTGTTGTGCCTTTATTAAGCTGTTTTCGCAACCTCAACGCGGACGTAGATTCATGCAGTTCGTGTGCAAAATCGAAAGCTTCCTATAGTAACAGCGGGCAGACCGTTCTTGGGTTGAAATCACCGACGGGTTTCGGTCAGAATTGCGTCCGTGTTATGCGACCACCCATTCAGGCAACAACTAATCAGCGCGCTCGCCGCTCGTAGCGAGGTCAAACGTTCCTCACAAGGTCCGCGTTCACCGAATAAGCGAAAATGCTTGTAAACAAGAGTTGTTTTAGCGCGGCGGACGTACCAATATATCGTTCCTACGTCGCTGAAAGCTCCGTACGTCACTGAGCGAAAACAGCCTATTGTTGTGTCCACACAGGTTACTTTGTCAGTCTGGAGTGTGTTTCACTCACACTTAAAGCGATTTTAGCATCGATTTTTTTGTGAAAATCGTTACCTTGACTTAGTATTTATTGAAACACCCCTCGAGACAATGTGAGAATTATAGAGGCACTAAGTCAAGGTATGTTACTTTTTGCCGATTAAACCCGTTGAACATGTAGGGGATGGGTTGCGAGGGTAAATCCCTATAGTGTACCAGAAAGAACACCATGTGAACACTCTGTGTAGACCATGTTTACATTCGAGCATTTTAACAGCGTCGACATTCATCACACTGTGAACAAACTGTGGACGCACTATGACCACACTGTGATCACACTGTGATCACACTGTGTTCAGTGATGATACATAGTGTGAGCACATTATTCAACAACTGTTGAACGCAGGTTTCCGAAATATAAGATGACCGTGCGGCATTCCATAAATCCGTGGACATTTAAACCGTGGCTTAAAGGGACTAGATAGTAACATTGTCCAAATCCTCAAAATCCAATTGGAATTCCAGCGGTTCCCTCATACATTGTTGTATTCGTATTAACAATAAAAGCATGGGACAGGTTTCGGTTTTACGAATTTCCCTTTCGTTAAAAAGATATTTGCGATTGAAATGTTCAGAAAATCGTGTACAAAGTGAGTGCAATGAGTGAGTGAATATCACTTTGCATTTTTGCTCATTACTCGGCCATATAACGTCCATTTAACTTGACATTTTCAAACAACACCCAGTGGACATATCAGATAACAACAATATACATTGTATCAACCACTCATCACTTTTTGCACATGCCAACAAAGTTACTAGATCCCTTTAAAGTTGAAACCACCCTGGTGAATAATCTAGCCATTATGTTCACACTATAGGTTCTTTTCTGGATAGGGTTGTCACGGACTTTCATTGATAGTGTGGACGCGCGCCGCCGGAAATCTAAGGATAACGGGGATTTCTTCATTCGCAAAGTCACATGTTGGATGAGGGACAAACATGTGCTTCTGGGTTGAAAATATTTCCTGGGATGAACTAATCCTTGAACATTAGGAGCGAGTTATTTGATTGCTCCTTTTGTCTGTCTTGAGACATTTTAGAGAACAACACAAACATATTATTGCGTCAAGGTCTCAAGGATGCATTATGCAAAAATGAACCCATAAAACAAAATATTTGTTTTTAAAAATTAAATATTACATGAGAATAATAAGAAAAGTAATGCATGTTATTTTTCTTCTACACATTTTGTATGATGAGGCGAAGTATACAGCAGGGTAATGGTATTTTTAATTTGCCAACTATATGGTTAACTACTATGTTAAAGGTGCACCTGTAAAGTGTCAGATATTGCCCAAAATTACATTTGAGACTACAATCCTGTACCAAAATCATTGTAAGATATGTCCGAATGATGTGTGAAAGTTTCATTGAAAGAGAATACTGCTTTCCTGGTTAAAAAAGCGAAAATATGCGTCAGCTTTTACAACGAATTACTGTATGATGTTTATGAGGTTTATGACCGTTCATTAACGCTCTTGAGCTGAATGATAGATATCGTCATAATAAAGGGCCATTTGAACAAAATCTAACCCTATTTTATTCTTCTCTTACCATAAGCTAAACAACACGGTAGAATAGAAACGAGGAAGGGCGGTGGGGGGGGGGGGGGGGGGTGGGGGGAGGGCGGGGATAGTCGTAGACAATTTTCGACGCGGAGACCACAAATTTTCGACATTTTCGAGGCCGAGACCGCACTTTTCAAGGCCGAGACCATCAAAAATGACGGTCGAGACCGCTAAAATTTGGTCTTCAGACCAGTTAAATTTTGAAAGGGGGGGGGGGGGGTTCAAACCCCCCAAAAACAGTCATTTTGGGGTCAAAGGGGGGGGTTTGAACCCCCCAAACCCCCCCCCCCTGGGTACGCCTATGGGTATGGAGCATCAAGGGTATTTTGTATAATATGCTGTATTTAACGATTAAGGCGAGATAATTTCAAACTCAATTAGAGGCAAACAAAATTTAAAAATACATCCATAAACTGGTAAATTATTATGGTTCATAGCAGAGCCCTCGTTCTGTCAAGTAGACGCGTGTTGTTGCCTTTTCTAAGAAATGTATATGCTCTTATATTTGCTGCGTTATTTGTATATATCTCGAGCAATAACTTTAAAAACTTCTTCCTTCTCTTATCGATTCCCCACTCTCCCCCTCTGTCTTTCCCCCTCATTCTCTCTCCCTCCAGGCCTCTCCCTTTCTCTTGCTCAATCTATCTACCCTCCTTCTTCATTCTCTATTACGTAATATTAAATGTGAATCCATATGACTGTTATGTATCTATCTACTCGATCGGACAATAATTGCGGTTATCAATTTTGTAACTTTAATAATTTCTAATAAATCATTCTGATCATTTCGGAGAAAATAAAGGCCACTGGAAATAACAACATTTTACGCAATTAATTTATGAGTTTATCTTTTTAGAATTCCGTATTTTACGTAAGAAATCCTGCCCAATGAGAGAGATTGGACGAGGTTTTTGCCGATGGTTATTTGCAGTGAGAGCGAACCCCGGGAAAGCCCCGATGACAGATCACCGTCGACACCATCGGTAAGGGCTTGGCCGTGTTCACAAACCACACAGAAAACAACGGTGGAGGCTCTTTTAAAAGACGATTAAAACACATATTGTATAAATAATGATTACGTAGTTTAATTGAATCAGTAAGGGCTTGACCGAGTTCACAAACAACACAGAAAACTACTTAGGAGACTTTTAAAAAACGATTAAAACACATAATTATGATACAAATTACGATTTCGCAGTTTAAACAAATTTAGAAAAACATGAATAATTTATTTCTGTTACTGAATATGCTTATTAAAATGGTGTGCGAATCAATTCACGACATTGATCTTCAATTCGGTACGATTCAATAGACATGTTAAAAAAGGGTGCGCGAATGGAAGTAAGATGTAAATCATCATACCATAAGTATTCATTCGTTAAGAATGTTACACTCTTGCGGGCGGATCGAATTATTAGGTTAAATCGCTTTTTGTTTTAAGCTCTCCATTCAGCTCTGCTGGAAACGTTATTAGTATCATTTTGTGAACTTCCCGGGGAAATTACAACAGCAAAGACAGATCGATGCGGGATTATCACCGACTTTTCCTGTGCGTCCGCGGATCGGTCAGTTCCACTGATAGTAACCATCTATAGATAAGATATTCCCTATACATGTTTGTGTGTGTGAATCACTGAAGAAACTGTGCCGCCATATTTATAATCGTACTGTATTTAATATAACAAATATATTTGGTTGACCAGTACGGATTATCAGTCAAGAAAGAACCCCAGTATAGAAGTCAATGCATGTATGTTCAAAATATTGTTCATTTGATATTTTAGGGCACGAAAATAAGCCATGATTCGCCTCATGCAGACGGAGGGTTATTCCACCGTATCCACTTATTTCAATAGATTAATGAATGACCATCTTCCAAAATACGCTCTCGGGATAGGAAAGCGTATGTCAATTGAGTCATGGCAATCTGTTACATGACCTTACAGGTTACATGCCAGTGTCACACTATCACGTGATGTAAATTTGTAACAAAATGTTAAAGTGACACCGTCGTCGAAGTAAAGAGAGAAAAGTGAGCAAATGGCGTCGTCATGTTTATAACGCATGCTATATACGTATACGTGTTCTATGACATAAACGCGTACACAAAATTCATGCGCGAGTGTCGCCCTATAATCATAGCACACGACTCGATCCGCCCGTATCTGACAACATGGCTCCGTTCTGTCTAGAATTTGACGACCCACCACCTTTAACGTGTGTATCAATATCAGAACTTAGGGAGGATAGCGTAACCTTCTTTATATGGTTTCGTACTTACAAATTAATGTCAAATGCCCTACAATTTAAAAACAGTAATGATGGAGAAAAGGGTTTTTTTTCTCGAGAAAGGTCAATGTAATAATTCAAAATTAAGATGTAACAAATGTATTTTACTCCGAGGCTCTTCCTAAACAAAATATGGTATGTACATGTAAATTGCTAAACGCACAAGCATTTTGAATAAATATAAACTAACAGTTGTCTTAGTCTTTTTTTTTTTGGTGTGTATAATGTCTTGTGTATAATGTCTTGTGTCTTATTATAAATGATTTATTAACTCGCATTAGGGTCTAATGAATCTGATAACGATGCTCTCCTTATGTTCGTGTATTAGGTGCTATTAGAGATCGCCTTCAACGATAACATATATTTTTTCAAAGTAGTAGAAATACTACACACCATATATTACTGAGTACAAGAGCACGGATTTAATTTAGCAATGACAAATTTAATGATTGGTATACGCGTTATTGAGGCAATCAAGCGCTGTAATGCAGTGAGATACAGTTAGCATGTTTAGTAACCTGAACATTCAAATAAATATTGTTACAGCACGGGCACGACTATGCTGCATAATAACTATTTCTACGAAGTGTGTCACCGTGCTTTAACATAAAATAAATGAAACGGAACGAAACACGATGGAAAATGGGTCATTTTACCGAGTCGACAGCAATGTATTCGAATTCAATATTTGAATCGATTTATTTTATTTTTTTGTTACGCAATGAGATACATTAAGCATGTTTAGTAACCTGAACATTCAAATAAATATTGTTACAGCACGGTTATGCTGCATAATAACTATTTCTCCGAAGTGCGCCATCGCGTGCTATAACATAAAATAAATGAAACGGAACGAAACACGATGGAAAATGGGTCATTTTACCGAGTCGACAGCAATGTATTCGAATTCAATATTTGATTCGATTTAGTATTTTTTTAACGCAGTGAGATACATTAAGCATGTTTAGTAACCTGAACATTCAAATAAATATTGTTACAGCATCGCCATGCTGCAAAACAGATATTTCTCTGAAGTGCGCCACTGTGCTATAACATAAAATAAATGAAACGGAACGAAATATGATGGGAAATGGGTCATCTTACCGAGTCGACAGCAATGTATTCGAATTCAATATTTGATTCGATTAAAAAAAAAAAAAAAAGGAGTGTCCTCCTCTCATGTTTTCCCAGGGTCACCTCCGCCATTTCCCGTGCGTCTGTATCATAATTTCCGCCATCGATATATATTTCTATAATGTCCATTATCGCGATTGTTCACCTTATTCCACATTCAGAAATTATTGACAAAAGTCTCCCGTACCACTTTCAATGGCGTCGGTATAAAATGGGGAGGGGGTGGGGTATAAAGTGTTTATATTGGTATTGTACACTAGCATTGCAGTGCGGTTCCATCCCAAGCCTTGCTTCCATGCTGGTGCATTATTTGTTCATGTTCATGTTTCTTAGCAAGTAAACATCAATTGTTTAGATATAAAAATCACCTTTATTGTACCAAATACATTCGAACGTTATCATGGTTCCAAAGAAGGGTTTCAAACCAAGGTACATGACGAAAGTAAAAATTTTAAAAATGGTTCGCCTGCTGATATTGGGAGGTTGTACAAATTAATACTCACAATAATAACATGAATATTTATCAAATAATTATAATATAAAACATACAAATAATAACAAAGTAATATAGTTTACATTTATGAATTGCTTTGCTTAAATTGATGGTGAAAAAACGGTCAAAATTAAATTAACTCATAATGAATGATCTACCCCGAGTTCCTCTTGGAAACCCCCATTAGCACTATTGTTGCTCCTTTAACTGTATTGACGATATATATGTCTACGCCACTGAGCACGTTTGGCATGATGAAATCAATAACGCCATTTAGGGAAAAGCGACGAAAATACAAAATAACCTTCTAGCAAGGCAGTTACGATGGAGAATGGCCATGCTTGGAAATTAATCAACCACTGGCAGTATGACCAGTCCAGTGTATATATCTGCATCAAATTGACAATCATAATCATAATCATCGTTATCATCATCATGATCATCATCATCATCATCATCATCATTATCATCATCATCATCATCATCACCATCCCAACAAAGACAATCACTATATCACTATCATTACCAGCAACATCACCATAACCACCGTCATCATTATCATCAGCAGCAGCGGCAACAGCAGCAGCAGCAGCAGCAGCAGCAGCATCGTCATCGTCATCATCATCAGCAGCATCATCATCATCATCATCATCATTATCATCATCATCATCACCATCATCATCACCACCACCATCACCACCATCAACAACAGCAGAAGCAGCAGCAGCAGCAGCAGTACCTTCACCATATCAAATGTGCTAAGGGTGATTGTCAACTGTTCTCTATCTCTCTCTCTCTTTCTTTTTCTTTTCATCTCTTCCTTTCCCCGTTTATTGAGGACATTTTCTCTGAAAAATATCCACAGTGATCGAGACCATATCAATATTAAATATGTTATGAACCGTAGATCGCAGAGTATATATGGATATTATAAGGAGACACTCGAATGTTCTATATTCATTTAATTTCTGAGAATTTGTTCGAACGTGTTTATCTTGCTGAAATACTAATTTGGACTTTAAAGAAAGCGCGATTCGTCTCCGATGTAAATATGGTTATTCATATTATACATGGTTCGCCGGGGTACCGGAGGCGAAAGGGTTAACTCTGTCCGAATGACCAGTTAATTGTGATAAATGATCATTTCCCGAAGGGCACTATCGTACCATAGACCCTGTACTAGCTAGTACTATAATAGGTCCATGGCCGTATACGAATAGGAAAGATGAAACTATATATACGATGCGTTGACACTGACAGTGTAAGTTCGAAGGGTCCGCCAAAAAGTGTGATAATGTCTCTTCGGTGTTAAAGCTTGCCATGCATGGGGTTGCTACGCCGTTTGGTCGCCATTTTGAAATTGACTAGTTCGTGCGCACTGCGTAACACTGCATACCATTGAGCATGTAAGCATTACACACCGTGCGCGAGGCGTTCGCTATCTGGTAATTATACGAATCCGAACTACTTTTAACATGTTTAACGGGGGCAAACATACCCTCCGCAAAATAGTAGAGTTGTTTAGTTTAAAGGGACTTAGTAACATTGTCCAAAGCTCCAAAATCCAATTGGCATTCTAGCGGTTCCCTCATCCCATGTTTTATTTGTATTGACAATAAAAGCATAGGACAGGTTTCGGTTTTTTCAAATTTCCATTTCGTTCAAAAGATAGTTACGATTGAAGTGTTCGGATATGAAATGATCTACGGGACCTTTTCAGCCGTGTACAAAGTAGCTGCAATGAGTAAGTGAATATTACTTTGCATTTTCGCTCATTTACAATACTCATAGAATCATAGATCTTTTGACATGATGGAATTGTTCCTTAATGCACTTCATAATATTCACCGATCTGAACATCTTCTCTATTCATTGCATATGACCGGGAGATAATTATATTTATATTAAATTGACTAAATGACTGGCTCAAGTGAATTCTTTCAAATAAATGTATCTCTAATAGAGGGTTGCAAATACAGTTTTGGGGCAACGCAATCATATGCTTTTATTTATCACGAGATCCCATTAAAATGCCATACAATCAGCAGTATAGTGTGGGTAGTGATACAACTTGGGTAACAAGTCACCGTCCATACGTAGTATCTAATCGGGCAGAGGAGTAAGACACAATGTAACGCAATCAGAAAGTGCTGTGTGAACGTGGTGGACACACGAATATCAAATTGCATTGCCCTCGAACTTGCCCCCCCCCCCCCCCCCCCCTCAAATTGCGCTGTTAGTGTGCACGTTTGACACGACCTGTCGCGCGCCTCACTTGGGTGCCGGAAATATGGTTCGCTGATGTTGTTCTTGCAAATGTATTCAAATTAAATTAGTCATCTATAAAATTATGACATGTTTGCGTTTAGAAGTCGGTTATTAAGGGGATCTAGTAACATTTTCAAAATCAATCAAACTTACTTTTTCTTGCCGTTCTCACATACCTAAATTATTATATTCATATTACCATCAGATGAATTGATTTTGCTTTTCCAAATGTTGTCTAATGTTATAAAGATATTTATAATTGATTTTTTTTTTGTATTTGAAAGTCTTACGAGGACCGTTCAAACTATGTACACAGTTATGGTAATAAGTATGATATGTCACTTTGTATTTTTGTTTATTACTTGGGACTGTAACATCCATTTAAAATGGACATTTCACACATCACTCAGTGGACATATTGGGTCACATAAATAGACACTTTAGTAACCCATTGTTGTTGTTTTGTTTTCGTGTGAATACAGTTTATACTAGTAATGTAGTATCATAATCACATACTTGTACAGTTACTGTATTATTTTATCAACACTTCGTCAGATTTGGCACATGCCGATACAGTTAATAGATAACTTTAAATTGGGGGACAGGATCTAAATAGGCCGTGGGCGTCCGAAGGAGAGGAGGGGGGGGGGGGGGGTATGGGTGAGGGGGGGGGGGGGGGGGGGTGGGGGTAGCCATCACAGAACAATACAGGCCGGCGGGGATCCTACATTGTGACTGGCGGGTAGTATACAGTTGATAAGGCTGAGCTTTAGTAACCAAAACCTGCACACTAACATTACAAACTAATAGTTATAACTCCACCATGCTCGAAAGGTATAGAAAATTACAAATGACTAAGTAAAAAGCATGTTATCATTAAAAAAAAGCCATTAAAACACGTGAGGGCGCTCTCTAAAAAAGCATTTATTTCAACCATTTATCAAACATGTGATGTTTTGTTGAAATAATGATTCAATAGATCATCAACAACTATTTAAAAACCTCTTTTGAAAATTTTTGAAAAAGTATAAGCATTTTTTAAATTTGGTACAAAATCATCGAATAAATCTGGGGACCAGATTTCAGATTGTATGCTCTTTCAAATTTTACAGTCCGTTTTTCATTATATCACAAAATAATCATTTCGTGCAACGCCCTCTATACCAAAACTGAACTACCCCTTTAAACACACTCAAAATATTCATCACAATCGTGCCTGCCCCCCCCCCCCCCCCCCAACTTTCCTTCTTTACCAAATACCATTATTCAAATAAAACCCCACCATATTCATTATATTCGGGCATCGTCGTCTGATTTCCGGGCAAAATTATCTCATTCTGGTTTTATTTTCCAAGCAATATTTATGACATGTCGGGAAAAGTATTCTCATACCTTGGTAAAAGCATCACACGTGCTGCAAAATATTACTACTAATAATAATAACGGTTATTTATATAGCGCTATTCCCGTGGGGATCATAGCGCTTTACATGATTATTATTACCTCGGTCAACGGATACACACTGCAATCATTCCTGCACATTATGCACATTTTCCACTCACAATGGAGTATTCCAGCCAGTCGCCTGTTAGGCGCACACAGTGCTAAGGAGTAAGGAAACACGTTCCCATCCTTCCAGGTCCCCATTTATACACCTGGGTATAGAGCAGCAATTGTGGATAAATTGTGTTGCTGAAGGACAAATTATGCTATTTTAGTTGGTGTTACGGTCTGGTAAAGCCGGTACGAATAGTTTTCGGGGGGAAATCCCCAGCCTCCTGAGAAATATTAACCCGTATACATATTATATATGTGGTTTTAACAGCCCCGGGGGTGTTTCACAAAGACCCCAAGTCGACCTTAACTCTTAGTTGGACTTGAACATTATGGGAAGCCATTTGTAGCTTCGGAATGAGACATATGTGACCTTACACCACAAAACGACCGTTATGTCGCCGATATAGTTTCTCTGTTATTAGCTTAAATAGTCCAATTTGGTTAAAAATATGAAATTCAGGATTTTTGTATTTCCTGATCGAATGTGCCTTAATCTAGCTACCTTCTGTGAAATGTTGATTCTCAGAAATCATGTTTAAATATATTTTTTCGTCGAATAAATATTATCAGATAGCAGCTGCGCTTGAATGGACGCCGATCTTTGAAGTGGACCGTTTCTCCCTTTTTTTTAAAACTGCTTCAGCCATTTTCCAATTCTTTGGCGCTCATTTTCTGAGGGTTTACCTTGTCTATACATGACAAATGATATACCATATTAAATATAACGAATTAAACTGCAATGTCGTGTGAAAATCAGCATAATAATTGTCCCAGACTTATTGGTCGTTTTGTGGTGTAAGGTCACATATTCAAGAGCCCAAATGCGAACATTTGAAACTTAAACAATTTGTTTGACATGTTTGATTAAAGAAAATTTCAATGATTGTTGTGTTTTTTTTTCTTCAAAATTATATGCCTGTTTGAAGAACTCGTTTAACAATTTTCCAAAAGAAACTAACGACTTTCCATAATAATGTTTAAGTCCAACTAAGTGTTAATTTCGACTTGGGATCTTTGTGAAACACCCCCTGTCCCCAGCCCACACACCTCATTCGCCTTTAAACACGTCGTTGATTATTAGATAGCGTCTGAATTTACATTAGAAGCGGAGAGCTGACTTTTTAGACTCGGAGAGGGTTGAATTCCAGGGGGAAGAGTCCTTTTTTTTTTTTTAACTAAGCAATTACCCCACAAGTTCATGGGGAAATCATGACAAAGTTTGAGTCGCCATTTTAAATGTAAACCTTCACAACTTGGAGCTTTAACCATTTGTCTACCATAGATACTTCGTATATAACTTCTATTTCGATATCTATGTTTTTGTTTTGTTCTGAAATGTTCAATGTAGATATCGTAGGAACTGTATTAAGATGTATTACTGTAATGTAAAACGATTTAATTGTGTTATGTATTCTTTATTGTAAGGACCCCTACGAATACCAGCCTGTGGCTGATAGGGTGTTCCGCCCATGAGTTTGGAAAAAAAATAATAATAATAATTAAAAAAAATGGGCTGAGGACTTGTCTACGGGAAACGCGCTCACGTATACGATCCCGCCAGGTTCGGAAAACATGGCGCTGCCCTTTGCTCATACCCGAACTTGACGACGCAGTTTAATTTCCCGCCAATGGGTTATCTACCGCTGATATGAACTAAGTCTTTTTGACAAGTCCTCTTTTTTTCTAAATGTCAAAAAAGACTGGTGAAAGACTAGTCGTGCGTACATCAGGGGCCGTGGGGCGGCCGCTGCTCGTGCGATAGTCGTGTTTACCAGTTGTTCCTGCATTGTATTCCACTCAGACGCGAGGCTTCCTGTATCAACTCCTCGGTAGAGAATAGGTTAATATAAGGCCAAGTTATTGTTTGAACAAAGTTGCGAACTTTAGGATGAACTACACCGATAAATTATCACCTATATCAACTTTAATACTATTACCAAATGTCATCGTTAAAGCCGAATAACAGTAATTGAAAACGCCCCACACACACAAACTATTATAACAATATACTCTTGTATCACATAACATGTGAAAGAATACATCATAACTTTTTTGGTAGTGAAAAGATTCGGACAAAACCTACCATTTTAAGCAACAAAATGTTCGAAATAAAAACATATATTTACCATAGATTCTATTCAACCGCATTATATACGCTGAATGCAAAAGCTATGGAAGCGTACGCACGGCATGCGGGTTTATCGACCGTATAGCCAGCAATACCCATCCCGGCGGAGAGTGGCGAGCGGGCGGTGAATTTATGCCGAATCTCAGCGGCATGCTGGCGGCGTACATGGGGGGTTTTAACTGATATGTCTGCATTTACAGATACTAAGGTTTGGATTTTGACCACACAAGCTTAAAACTATTTAAACTAATGTATATTCATCAATTAATTTGGCCAATACAGATGCTTTCAGTAACTTTCTAAATACATGTACTGTTATTTAGTTTTAAGAGATATAGCAGGTCAACGCCTTCTGTTTCCCCTCGGCATCGAAACATCCGATTCGTCGTCTGCGCGGTTTGTGGTTCTAACGTTGCTCCTTTGATTCATCAGTCACGTCATCTAAGTGGGTAAAACAATAATAAAAGGTCTGTTTAAAAGGTTTAGCGTCCTTGGAAATCAGCCATAAAGCACGGAAGAAGATGATGACGTGATAATATCTGTATTCTGTACATTTCAATAAAGTTATAATATATTTTATGTGCCCAACCATAATTACAATTTTTTAAAGATCCCTAACTATGGTA
>JBAMJV010008675.1:32500-46705 GCA_037951105.1 Echinarachnius parma
AAAAGGGAAAATAATACTGGGATTTTTATTTGTTTTTGCTAACTGGATTGTGCACCGAGATTCGAAATACAAAATTAATGTTATCACATTAATTTTACTGTAAACATTTTGACAATTTTCACCTGGATTATGTTGATACTGTCATGACTGAAGCAGATTTTGTTGGGTTTTGTTTCATTTGGTATGATTGTGTGTCATGAATAACATTAACTGTTAGTTAATTATCAGCAATTGTCAAAAGTAAATTAGAAAATTAGGAACATAAAGTCCTGCAGCGGTATGACGTTGAGAAATTGGGCAATGTTGTGCACACACACTAGACAGAAAATCCATCTCGTTCTGGAGGGGTCCTTTAACATTATGGCGTCATACTATCCCCTCCAGAGCGGGTGAGAAAACAAAATCGTCAAAGAACCCTCGAAACATTGGCTGATTTTTCGTACGACACCCACGCTATCACACCGTCATGACCGTGGTGTAGCAGCCTCATGCATGACAAACGTTAAAGGAATCGAGTAACATTGTCCAAATCCTCAAAATCCAATTGGAATTCTAGCGGTTCCCCCATACCTTGTCGTATTCGTATAAACAATGGAAGCATGGGACAGGTTTCGGTTTTGCGAATTCCCCTTACGTTAAAAAGATATTTGCGATTGAAGTGTTCAGATGTTAAACTATCAATAGGATAGTTGTAACCGTCAGTGCAATGAGTGAGTGTATATCACTTTGCATTTGTGCTCATTACTCGGCCATTTAACGTCCATTTAACTTGAAATTGTCATGCAACACTCAGTGGAGATATCAGATAACAACACTATACAGTGTATCAACCACTCATCACTATGTGCACATGTCAACAAAGTTACTAGAGCCCTTTAATACTCAGTACCAGTGTAAAAGCCACGGGGACGGTATTGGAAAATCAATAAGAATCTGAAGAAGAAAAACAAATAATCAAAATCCGGCGCATGCAAATGGGCTGCACTCCTCGAGCCCACTCCCTCCAGTCTCGTATACAACAACGTCCTTGCGGCAAACAAAGTTATTTTCGATAAGTTTCATCTAGATAGAGTGCCCCTAACATCTGAATACTCTATATGCGAGGGTCTGTCATGTCATCTGTTTGCGCGAATATTTCACGCCAGAAATAATTATGAAGTCAAATTTCGCCTCACCATTGTTGACATTTTCTAAATTATCGGTGAAGGGGTGGGCTTCGGGAGCAATAACGATGTAGTTAACTTCTTGGTATGCTTATGTCTTCGAGGCAAACCTAATTCATCATCGGTTAGTTAGATAAATGAATCGCTTGGGAGCGTGATGTTGGGATTACTACTTATATGGACATTACTTTTATACTAGAACTAGTATTGAATTCAACTTACGTAGCAACAACATATTTATCACTGGGTAATATTGGAGCTAAGGGCATAGTGAAAAAACATATGCAAGTTTTGATTGTATAAATAATACTCTAGTAGTACAACTACTGACTATATACTCGTATAAGGTGTTAAAAAAACGAATACCTCTATGTCTGGTATCCCATAACCAAATACCCAATATCCTCCCTCACACTGTCCTTAAACCTCCTATTTGGGCAACCTCTTTACCTCCTACCTGGAACCTCCATGATCACGTTTTGTTATGCCTATATACCCTGTCTACCTCCTTCGAACTCGCCCGAATCCAATCGGACTCGCTTCCCTCGCGTTGTCGGTAATATAACCTACAATGAGTCAAGTCTGTCAAGATATATGCCGGCTAATTAATTTTGCTGTTTCCTTTATTCAATTGGAAGACGAATTAGGGACTTATTGACCTGATAACCTGGATTCACTCATCTGTATACGCGATCCGAGATGAACGGTTGATACGTATTTGTAAGGTTACTTGATCTATAGATTAGAGGGATCTCCGTTTCAAATTTGAAAAAGCTGTATAATAATCATGAATACCTCATATTTAACGTCATTGTCTCCATCACCTCACTCATCGTGAGCATTATCACCAACACCAATATATGATCGTCATCGTCATTATCAAAAGTATCATCAACATTATCACTATCCCCATCACCATTGCATCATCGTCATCATCTTCGTCATTATCATCGTCATCATCATCATTATAATCACCATCATCATCTACATCACCATCATCATCATCGTAGTCATCATCTTCATCACCATCATCATCATCGTCATCATCATCATCATCATCATCATCATCATCATCATCGTCATCATCGTCATCATCGTCATCATCGTCATCATCATCATCATCATCATCATCATCATCAGCAGCAGCAGCAGCAGCAGCAGCAGCAGCAGCATCACCATTAAAGATGAACCAAAGGATTTAGTTAGTCCAGGTCGGGTGAAAGGTTGTGTGTGTGTATTCGTTTATTTGTTTGTTTGTTAGTTTCTTTTGTCTGAAATGTCATCTAGACTTAGGCTCTATGAGCATTCTTAGTGAAATCATTTTGACAGAAAGTCACATATGATATTTTGCTTCAAGCGACGGGAAATGGAACAAGAGTTCATCATTTTAATGTATTTTCTTGCCGCAGTTCATCTTATATTATGCAAAACATATATCCATTATTAGCCTTTTGACAAGGCCTGTCTCGTCTGAGCTGATTTGAATGCACGGTACAGTATGCATTATGCAGGAACGACTGGAGAGCGCGACTATCATGCACAATCTCTTGCGACTTCACCACTCGCCGGATAGTCTCCATCACGCGTTCAGTCGTTCCTGATCCTGCATGCAGCGCAGCCATTGCTTGCTTGAGACGCGAAGCCTTGTTAAAAGGCTAATCCATTAGTTAAGGACCATCCGTCATATTTTAAAAGACTAATCTAGGGGTGGCCTCTGACATGGTAAATTCAGGGTTCTTCAGTAAAATGTTGTTGCATTCGTTCTTTTAACAAGTATAGACCCATCAGAACATTCAGGGGACATACGTGTCCCCTTAAACTGTTATTACGATGAGTGCATTCTGATCTAAATGTCAATGACAGTGGTTGGCAATGGGCCATTGTATTTTAAACATTTCTTCATTTATCGGTTAGAAAAAGGGATAAAGCATGTTGACATTTTCCCATTAAGAACTTCATGTTACGCCGATTGTATGCTCTAAAAAGTATTTACGTTCCAATCTCCCGGACACTGTCATAGCAAAACGATGGAGAGGGTTATAACCCGTCTCTCGCACCCTAGGAAATGGCCCTACCACAAATTGGCATCCGAACTATATATTCGTTCTCATCCTAAGTTCTCATCACTTCGGTGATCCCTCGCATGTATATCCCCAAGTTGATTTCTATCCTTCGGGTTTATGTCAGGTTTATAATAACTTCTGACCACACGAGCATTAAAAACTAAGGGTTTCAGGGACGAGCACCGCACAAGGTTTTTTTTCCATAGCTCAGTCGGTAGAGCGCCGGTCTAGCAATCCGGAAGTCTCTGGTTCGAATCTCAGAGGGATCCCATTTTCTTTGTTTTTGTTTCATTTATAAATTTTTTTTAAAAAAACATACAAACATATCACCATTCCCATTCTTATCCGTTTCTATCATCTCATGAATCTCTTTCCCCTCTTGTTCCTTTCCTCGCGTTTTGTCAGTATCATTAGGGGCTTTTCGCAAATGCTACGGAAGGGCTGAGTACGGGGGAAGCAATCAGCTGTGATTGTACCCGTACTCTGGCTACGTCGCGAACTATTTGCAGTTTCGCAGTGAAGAATACGGGGAACGTCTCCTTGCTCGAGTGAACAAGCGCGCTGATTGGCTGACCCATTGAAGTACTATACTTCAATGGGCTGACCACGCCGCTCCGTACTCGCTCTACACCCAACGCTAATTCAGCCGACAACCGTAGTAGATTTCCACGGTACGGGGGTATTTTCGGACTGAGTGCGACCACCCGCTGAGATTAGCGTACTAGAATCCCTCCATTGCATTTGCGAAAAGCCTCTATTACCCTAAGTATGCCCATCGCGTTTTTCCTTCAGCAAGAAAATTTATCCACATTTGCTGCTCTCCACCCAGGTGTATAAATGGGTACCCGGAAGGATGGAACGTAGTTCCTTAGCAATGTGCGCGCCCACAAGGTTGCCCTTGGCTGGAATGCTCCCCAGGGCCAGGAAGTGGAAAACGTGCACTTTGTGTGCTGGATTGATTGCAGAATGTATCCGATGACCGGGGTAATAATATAATTGTAAAGCGCTTAGAGATGATTATCAATCGTGATAGGCGCTATATAAATAGAGGATATTATGACTATTTTTGTATAAAGTCACTACTTCTCATTCTCCCTCCTCTCACCCGCCACACTCCCTTCTCCCTCATCCTAAGTTCTCATTAAAAACAAAAATCATCTCACCATCTCATTATTTTCCTTCCTTGATACCTATATTATTTCCTTATACCCTCTTGTTTTATGTTTTATTTTACTCTCATCTGTTCCTGATTACCAATCTCATTATCTTGAGCATAATACAGGCACTGCGGCTTCATTCTCCCCTCCCTCACCCCTCACCCCCCCCCCCCCCCCCCATTCCCCTCTTACCATGCTTACCCTAGTCCTCGGTTCTCGTCAAACGTTCCCTCACCATCCCCATTTTGTATCCTTCTCTTTCATCTCATAAATCTCTTTTTCTCTTTTATCGTTTTCATGTGTGTTGTCCGTATCATTTTTCTCAGTTTAAACTACTGTCTTCAAATGGCATTACCCCGCCCCCTCCCCTCATCCTCATCATAAGCTATCCTCCAAATCCCCTCACCATCCCAATTCTTATCCCTCTCTTTCGTCTCCTCAATCTTCTCCTTCTTTTTCCTTAACTTTCCTCGTGTTTTTCCTGTCTCAATTCCTTGACCTTGGGCATTTAGCGCAGCAATCACGTCGCACAGTATTGCCTTGCCACTTACATAATTACGTAGCTCTGACAGAGTTAGATACATTGGTGTCATCATCCCTTCTTGAATAGGATCGTGCATGGGCATCCATTTTCCAATCCAAACTAATTTCATTTTGATAGTTTAAACGTTCCGGTCTCTTACAAAACGCGCAGTTGATATTTGTTTACTGAGATTTAGAGTATATCGACCTTAATTGAAGTAAATATTTTGTTTAAGGGAGTCCAGGCGGTCTTTAAGACGAGGGATTAGGATTTAAATGTCTTGTTGGCGACAGGCTAAGTCTCGTATAATATCTACCATTTAGATTCAAACTAATCCGTATCCATTACTTGCAGCTTACAAACATGTGCGCACTCAACAATTTAGCGGAGATGTATATGAATAATTTACTAATATCATCATGATCATTCTTCTATTTATGCCAGTGCTGTATAGCTCAGCTGAAATATCTTGGCAGAAATATTTGATTCATCATCATGATTACATTTTGTCAGAAGTGCTCTGCAACTCTTCCTATAATGATAGGATAACTAAATCTCACATAATTACCTCCATATTGCCCCCTCCCAATAAACAAACACAAACACAAACACAAACACACACACACGCACACACAAGCCCACACATACACATGCATCTTCTTACCCTTGACTTGATCTCTTCATTTTGGATCTCTGAGATAAATCATGACCAGACTCTTACAAAAACGACAATGTTATGAAGTTCTTTATTAAAGGGATCTAGTAACATTGTCCAAATCTATACCACTTACCTAGAGCTCTTGCGGTTCTCTCATTCGTTGTTGTATTCGTATAATCAATGGAAGAATAGGTTTTGTTTTGTCAAATTCCCCTTTCATTTGAAAGATATTTACGTAAGAAGTGTTCAGATTTTGAATTATACACTGGAAAGTTATAAATGTGTACAAAGTCAGTGAAAAAAAAAAAAATGCATTTTAGCTCATTACTCAGCCATATAACATCCATTTAACGTGCAATGTTCACACATTACCCAGTGGACATATTAGATCACGAAAATACACATTTGTATCAACCAATTATCATTTTGCATAGTTACTATCAACTTTGCGTGAGTCGACGAAACTCACTTGCATATCTAGTAGTTCTTCTAGTCCTTCTTGTTGTTCAACTCTGACTTAATAAGTATAACAAATTTTCCCTTCAAAATGTCACTTTGCTAGTACTGCATCTATTATTTAATTTGAAGAAAAAAAGGAGTGAGGATCATTTCAACTGTGTACAAACTTATGTCAAAGTGTTAGCAAGTAGTACGTCGCATGATCGCTCGTTGCTCATATAACATTAATTTGTCACGAAACCATACCACCTTTCCACTAAGTGAACATATCAGACTTCGGTAATACAGACTTTATCAACCCTTTGCCAGTTTTCGCACGTAGCAACATCTAGTTTAATGGTCAAAATGTAGATCTTTATTTTTAGCTTTGCGCGAGTTCACTAATACATGTATAATTAAATAAGTGTATTATAAAGTAACCAAGGCATGATGATCTCTTCAATAATGTACGTTCGCTAATGCCCCAACGTCATAGTATATCTATTAATGCAATGTATGTACGTGTGTGTTTTGCAATGAAAGCGATTCAAAAAACTATTCTGAACGTTAAGCAATACATATTTTTATAATTTGTCTGTGTAGTAATCAAGCGCTTGTATCATCGATCATAATTTATGCGCAATCATCGTTCTCTTCCTCCTCCTCCTCCTCCTCCTCCTCATCCTCCTCGACCTCCTTCCATTCCTCCTCCGCCTCTTCCGTCCCCATCCTCCTCATTTTTAGGGGATTTCCCCTTCTCTTCATTTTCTTAATTCTTATTCGTTCTCCTTCTGAATCTAATTGTCATTCTCTCGAAGTCATAAATTCCACTTTTTTAAAGATATGCCTGCACATTTTCCATGACAAACATAATAAAGATCGTCTACCTATCTCGTTATTTGTGTTGTTGTTGTTCTATTTAGGTTATATGCTGTGATCACGCTGTGTATCAAATATTATTACATGTAACAACTATTATTACAACTATTACAACTATTATTATTACAAATAGTACAACTATTACTATTACAACTATTATTACATGTAGAACAGAAAGGGCCAGAAGTTCGATTAACAATATACATATGCTTAATATGATCGCCAGCCCTCGATGCGTCCGCATCTACTTCGGGAATCGAATTCATCATCCAAAACTTGGGTACCAACAGTGAGATGGTCTTGAGTTTTGGGTAGTTGTCCTTTCTACTTAAACAATGGAGAAATTTCATACTCACAGACTGATACTTGAGTAATGATTTTTTTTTTCTGAAATTGTGTTTGTTTGGCTGTCGCTTGGTTTGAATCCCTGTTGAAGAACCCTTATATTAGAGGTGGTTCGGATTCGAAAATAAGACGCGGGGCGCCATCTTGCGAGTGTTATGCAGCCTGTGCGCGCAAACTAGCCTAGTTCAAAATGGCGACGCGCGGTGTAGCATCCCCACGCTTGGTGATCTTTAAAGGGATCTAGTAACTTTGTTGACAAGTGCAAAAAGTGATGCGTAGTTAATCAAATGTGTATTGGTGTGATCTAATATGTCCAGAAAGTAATGTGTAAAAAATGTCAAGTCAATTGGATGCTATTTGGCCGAGAAATGAGCGAAAATGCAAAGTGATATTCACTCACACATTACACTTGCTTTGTACACGGCTGGAAAGGTCCAGTGGATGATTTCATATGTGAGCATTTCGATCGTAAATATCTTTTGAACGAAATGGAAATTTTAAAAACCGAAACCTGTCCCATGCTTTTATTGTTAATACGAATAAAATAAGGTATGAGGGAACCGCTATAATAAACAGTAATCATGGAGGTACACGTATGCATGCTAAGGGCTTCTTCTTCTTTTCGTGCTACTACACAAGTCCAGTCCAGGTCCCCGCTTTAAACTTTTCCAATTGTTATAAGTGTCGAATTATTGTATAATTATAAACTAGTAGGTTAACAGCCAATCAGCATCTTGCATTTTAGCTGTTGTCGTGGTAGTTACAATAAATTGGACAGATAAATAAATTGGACACTTACACAAATTGCAACGTTTTATGAAACAGGGCCCAGAACTGCACGCAGGCTTTGGCCCCGCTTTGGCTCGGTTTGCGACTGCCCGGTCGTCCCTGATGCAAGGCACTGGTAGGTGTGGGCAGACCAGCATGTGTTCCATCGTCTGCTCCTGGCCGCATTCACATGCAGTTAGCCCGTCTCCAAAACCCCAACTCTGCATAAGGGCCTGGCATCGGCCATATCAAGTCTAGTTTAGACTGTGTTAGACTGTCGTTATGGGGGATGGAAGCTGTGCCTGGATCTGAGCCGTTTACCCTCTGGCTGTTGTTTAACAGTTGAAAGAGCTAACGGTCTAGGTGCGGCATTCGAACGCAGACGCTGTGTCCGCGCAGTGAACGCGCTGCCTCGACCATACTATTATCTTGTTTTATATTCCACATACTAAGAATCTTGCTCTACGATTGGTCAAAAGTTAATCACGTGATGAAACATAGTTTCGCCCATCATTGATGGGTTAAGAAAAGTTCGTTACACTGTGTACTATCTTGGGTGCACTGTGTACTATCTTCGGTGAAAGTGCGTTGCACTGTGTACTATCTTCAACGCAGCAGGCGACCACGGCCACCGCGGTGATGTGGCGCGAATTACAAATTTTATTGTATACGTTGCGTATACGTACGTACGTAAGTACTGCATGCACTGTACGTATATCGTACACAGTTTGCTAGCTGTTAATTGATGACTTGTTGCTCTATAAAATGGCGGAAAACAGTTAGATTGTCTTTCTCGTAGACCCTACCAGTGAAATGTTTCCGATGTGGAATATAAAGCAAATAATCACCTTTTGGTTTCAGGTGATGGCAAACTATCACTTTCTCGGCGATCTGAATGTATACGCTATCTTTCCTCAGCTTCGCTTCAAGAAAGATAGCTACATCCAGATCGCCTCGGAATTGATAGTTTGTCCCATCACCTTCACCAACGGTAATTATTTGCTTACTATTAGCCGGTTGAGGTTGTAGCCAAAAAGGTCAAGTTTTCCCTGGAGCCTGATGCGAAGGATTCCTTGATGAGAGAGGCTAAGGGAGAGTTTATGTGGAGTGGTCTGAAGGTGGTTGGACAACAAGGTCATCCTTTGCTTTTGGGGGCTGATATTAAATGGGCCCTTCAGGGACCTCCACAAGAAGCTGTGCCTGGATTTGAGCCGTATACCCTCTAGATGTTGTTGTACAGTTGAAAGAGCTAAGGGTCCAGGTGCGGCATTCGAACGCAGACGCTGTGTCTGCGCAGTGAACGCGCTGCCTCGACAATAATATTATTTTGTTCTTAGCCGGTTGAGGTTGTAGCCAAAAAGGTTAAGTTTTCGCCGGAGCCTGATATGCGAGGGATTCCTTGGTGATGTGGGAGAGTTTATATGGAGTGGTCTGAATGTGATGGACAACAAGCTCATCCTTTGCTTTTGGGGGCTGACATTAAAGGGGCCCTTCAGAGAGCTACACAAGAAGCTGTGCCTGGATTTGAGGCGTTGACCCCCTGCTGTTGTTGAACAGTCATGACAGTTGGCAGAGCTAACGGTCTAGATGCGGCCATATCTTGTTTTTGCCGGTTGAGGTTGTAGCCAAAAATGTCAAGTTTTCGCAGGAGCCTAATGCGAGAGATTCTTTAGTACTGAGGGAGAGTTTATGAGGAATGGTCTGAATGTGTTGGAAAACACGGGCATCCTTTGCTTTTAGGGGATGACATCACCCTAAACGAGACTATGAGGATCATTACAGGATGCCTCAGACCCACACCAACTGACCTCTTACCAGTGCTCGCTGGTATCGCACCCCCCGCCCTCCGCAGAGAACACTATACTCAACAACTAGTTAACAAGGCCCTCCAAGACCGTACACACCCTCTACACCGCACCACCCAGAACACACAAACGGGCCGCCAACGCCTACGTTCACGCAGACCGTTCAGTCGCCATGCTGACACCTTGCGGGAAGGCACCCACAACACCCTCACCGCATGGAAGGACAGCTGGCAGCAGACCCCCAGACCCCCTCAATTCACAGTGACCCCAAATACAAAACTACGACCAGGCGCGGATCTACCCCGAAATGATTGGGTCACCCTCAACAGGCTCCGCACAGGGGTCGGCAGGTTTAACGACAACATGCACCGCTGGGGACTCAGACCTTCTCCGGCTTGCACATGTGGAGCACCCGAGCAGACTGCCTCCCACATCATTGAAGAGTGCCCAATCCTTCGCCCACCTGGCCACCCAAACCCAGATTTAAACAACTTGGACCCCGACACTGTTAATTGGCTACAAACTTTGCGTGATGTTGTGTAGAAGCTGCGCTGCCTCATACGCAAGAAGGAGAAGGGGATGACATTTAGGGGGTCTTCAGAAACATCCACAGGAAGCTGTGCCTAGATTTGAGCCGTTTACCCTCCGGCTGTTGTTGAACAGTTGAAAGAGCTAACGATCTAGGTGTGGCATTCGAACACAGACGCTGTGTCCTCACGCTGCCTCGACCATATCTTGTTCTTAGCCGGTTGAGGCTGTAGCCAAAAAGGTCAAGTTTTCGCCAGAGCCGGATGCGAGGGATTCCTTGGTGAGAGAGGCTGAGGGAGAGTTTATATGGAGTTGTCTGAAGGCGTTGAACAACAAGGGCATCATTTGCTTTTGGGGGCTGACATTTAGGGGTCCTTCAGAAACCTACACAGGTAGCTGTGTCTGGATATGAGCCGTTTATTACCTTCTAGCTGTTGTTGAACAGTTGAAAGAGCTACCGGTCTAGGTACGGCATTCAAACGCAGACGCTGTGTCCGTGCAGTGAACGCGCTGTCTCGACCATAATATTATCCTGTTCTTAGCCGGTTGAGGTTACAGCCAAAAAGGTCAAGTTTTCTTCGGAGTCTGATGCGAGTGATGCCTTGGTGCTGAAGGAGAGTTTATGTTGGGTGGTCAGAATGTGTTGGACAACAAGGTCATCATTTGCTTTTGGGAGCTGACATTTAGGGGTCCTTTAGAAACCTCCACAGGAAGCTGTGCCTGGATTTGAGCCGTTAACCCTCTGGCTGTTGTTGTAAAGTCGATCTAGGTGCGGCTTTCGAACGCAGACGCTGTGTACGTCCGCGCAGTGAACGCGCTGCCAAGTATTTGTGACTGGATATAGCAAAACCCTGCACTTGTCGTTAGAAGAAAAGAAAAATCTAAATTTACGTTCTCTATCCATTAGGAAGTCCTCATCACAAGCTTTCATTTGATGCTTTGTTCTAAATAATAAATATAAAAAATGGTTAATATTTGTCAAAAGAAATTGTGATCATTTAGATTTTACTAACATAAGTCTTTTACATACATCGTGTGAACTTAAAATGCCAATTTCTACAAAACGTGAACAGGTGAATTACCGACAAGTGCAGCGTTTTGCTATATCCGGTCACATTCAGTTGATCGACCTATTGGCTCTTATTTACGATGTTTATAAACTTTTAGATTGAATCGTGCAAATAAAACCATTCCAGTTTTTCACATTTCGACAATATTTTGAGCATGTTTTCATGCTGCAGTGTGTGAGTGCCTATTAATTTGATGTGAAAATCTCTCTCTCTCTCTCTGATCTCGGTCATCTAGTACCATGTCTACAGGGACACCACTTCTTAATTATTGTGTTGACGACCTTTTTTCATTATCCTCATTAATTCAGAAAACGGGGTATACTGATTCCTCGGAAAGCCTTTACCTCATTAATATCAATTTTCTTCCGTCGGTAACGTGACACCTTTATCGTGTTTAATGGAAAACGGATTATTCGGATCTTGCTTGCTTTAATACGAACGAGAAATAACTGTCCACGTACAACATAGCCTTTAAAGGGATAGTTGAGTATTTGTCAAACTTAACTTTAGTAACCAAAACCTGCACCATTACGGTACAAAGTACATTAATAGTCATAACTTCACCATGCTCGAAAAGTATACACAGTTACAAACGACTAAGTAAAACCCCTGTTATCATTCAAAAAGAGCCATTACAACTCAAGAGGGCGCTATTTAAAAAATCATTGGTTTTAGCCTTTTTTTCATACAGAATTGTGCATTTAATGTTTGTTAAAATAATGATTCAATAGAGGTATCATCAACGACTTTTTAAAAACCTATTCTGATTTTTTTCAAAGTAGTCTTCGAGCATTTTTTGAAATTTTTCTAAAAAGTCTAAATATCGCCCGGTGATTGCCGGTGAAGAACATTTTGAATAAAAATATATTTATGAATATTTCAGCCGTTTCTGAACCGATTTTGATCAAATAAAGTTTATTCTGTCATTAAAATGATATCTTCTTTCGAATTTGACAGTCAGTTTTTCATTATCTCACACAAAATATCGGGGGGCACTTCGGGAAATACCAATACTCAACACTACCTTTAATTAAGGCGCTTGATGCCGTCACCAACTTTCTCTTCATCAATCACAGTCCTACCGTGCGTTCCCAACTTAACGCTATTCGTCACTCAGAACTAGCATAGGCGTAGAAGGCGAGGGGATGGGGCTGCAGCCCCCTCCACCCCCCCCCCCCCCCCCCCCCCCCATATTCGGGCAAAAGGCACCTCAACTTCGGGCAAAGTATGTCATAATCGGGCAAATCCATGTCATATTCGGGCAAATTCAAGTAAGTTTCGGGCAAACTCATGTCAGATTCGGGCAAACTCATGTCAGATTCGGGCAAACTCGAGTCAGATTCGGGCAAACTCGAGTCAGATTCGGGCAACCTCAAGTCAGATTTTGACAAACTCGTGTTTTTTCGGTCTAAACCACCCAAAACAATATGTTCGTACATCAAAGAGGCAAAGACCCTTTATTTTGTGCCTGTCAGGTGAAAAATGGAAAGGATAATTATTCGGGCAAGACACCTCAGCCCCTCTGAGAAAACTGTTTCCCCACGCCCATGAGAACTAGTAATTTCTGGAATCCCACGGTGGTGAACTGGCGAGCTCACGTTTAGACGTAAGGAAATATCCTCACCTAAACTGCTTTAAAAAAATAATGAATGGAAACCCGGAAAAAAACAAAAACATGAGGGTTTCATAATATCTAGTTATACCAGCCCTTTGCATCCATTCCAGAATGCGCTTGCTATTAAATGACCCACCTGATGTTAGGGGCTAACCATGTTGTATGTTGTATTCAGGAGTATTAAAGGGACTTAGTAACATTGTCCAAATCCTCAAAATCCAATTGGAATTCTAGCGGTTCCCTCATACCTTGTTGTATTCTTATTAACAAAAAAGCATGGGACAGGTTTCGGTTTTTCAAATTTTCCTTTCGTTAAAAAGATATTTACGATTAAAGTGTTCAGATGTCAAATTATCCAATGGATCGTCAGAACCGTGTACAAAGTGAGTGCAATGAGTTAGTGAATGTCACTTTGCATTTTTAGTCATTACTCGGCCATATAAAGTCCATTTCACTTACAATTTTCACACAACACCTAGTGGGCATATCAGATAACAACAATATACATTGAATCAACCACTCATCACTTTTTGCACATGTCAACAAAGTTACTAGATCCCTTTAACCTACCAAGTACGAAGTTCTAGATTTGCCAATGTAGTGCTGAATGAGAACTGCAGCCGAAAGCGCCTTTATGAAAGACAACAGTAATATCATTGTGAGAAGGTCTTGGGAGGAATGCTCTCCAGGGAGTGGAGATGGTGCATAAATGTGTGCAAATGCTGGCTTTGTATGTTATGACTGGGGTAATACTAACATGTTTTAAGCGTCATGTAAATAGAGATCGCATTAGGTCTTATCATGCTTAATATATAAATCGAACCTATCATTATGATTATGATTACAATTATTATTGCGCTGAGTTCATATCTTCGTCCGATAGCTATTACACTGTCAGTAATTAATACTAATAATAAAAACATGTTTCTTTTATAGCGCATTTCCATACCGGATGAATTCTCAATGCGCTTTACATAATAAAACTTATAATCTAAATTTTACATTTGAACTTACGTCTATACATGCATCCAACATGTCCAATAACATAATTTAATTGACAACAAATCAAAGTGCAGCTTAAATTACACAATAAGTCAATGATTATCAAATAAAGAAAAGATGTAGCTACAAGCTTAAAGGGATAGTTGAGTTCTGGTAAGGAGAGTACAGTTTTAGTGAAACTGAATTTTAGT
>JBAMJV010008676.1:0-17500 GCA_037951105.1 Echinarachnius parma
TGCAAGCAATTAGAGGGGAATCTTTGATCATTCTCATTCAGAGAGTGGTATGTGTACTTTCTAGATGGATTTAAAACAAAGTGAAAGACTTACAAAACATTTTCAGAAAGATCCTATACTCTGTTCTATCGTTAAATTTAATGTTAGCACCCTTGAAATGTAGGTCTTGAAGATAAAACTTTATTTGTTATTGTTTCTATCACCTATTTGATTCTTGATTTATTTAGCAAGTCTCTTCAAAAAGGATAATGATGGCCAGACCATCTCCTGATCCTGTCTTCGTGCTGAGGGGATCCAAGCAGCCAGTTAGCTGTGTCAGCTTTGTCAAGGAAGCAGCAAGCAACGATTCAAAGACTCTGTTATCAGGGTAAACTATTAATATCAGCCATTAATTAATTTAAGATTCTATTTCATGACGTGATTGTCCCATTAGCTTGTCTTCCACCATCGTGGTGATAAATTTTGTCATTTTTGTTTCCGTATCGACCACATTCTTATCAGATTTATAACTGCTGTCAACAATCCTAATTCTCTAATCCTCTGCTGAGTCTGAGACATTAGCGCCCAGGGGCTAGAGATAAGAAGTGCCAACCCTGATAAAAAATACTGGATGCAAGCTTGAGTGCTCAAAAATCACTACCGCTCCTCAGCCCTCCAGGAGCGGTATTCAGCTAGCTATAGAATTACCTAATGTTATCCAGTTTAATTTGGGGGACATTAATTGGTTGCATGTACATCTATATAAGATACAAGTAAGTCTGATTTTTTTTTTTTTTTAGCCGGGCTTACATTTATAAAGTTGACTACAAATATAATTAGCTAATCTTTACATGACAGACACAGTCCTTGTTAATAAAGATTTTTAGTATTTTGGGTTTTGACTTGAGTGTATGAAATTCCCCTTTCCCTATTAGTCCCTAATCATCTTTAAGTACCTTTTTCCATTATTGGTTTGAATAAATCCAGACACATACGAAGCTGATGATTTTGAAGTTACATTATTTCTTTATAAGCAGTGTGTAAATTTCACTTTGCTATTTATAATTAAAGATTGACAAAATGATTTGTAGGATTTTACAAAAAGTTGAAAAAATGCATACATGATTTATGAGTTAAATGTTGCTTGTAAGTATCGGCTTCCATGGTGGTGTAGATAATACGTGTGGTTTGCGGTTGCACCATGTTAGTCCTGAGAAGTACTGTTGGTATTCTTTCTAGGATAGTCCTAAAAAGATCTGATAGTCCTAGAAAGGACTGTTGGGTAGTCCTGGAAAGGACTGTTGGTATTCTTTCTGAGCTTGTAGTTCTGAGCTTGTAGTTCTGAGCTTGTAGTTCTGAGCTTGTAGTTCTGACGACGGACAGTCAACCTGTTCGAAACGTCGAGCCCCTCCTACCACCAACCCTCTCCTTACAATAACTATACCGGCGCTGTAGTTCTTATCAGAACTACAAGCTCAGAAAGAATACCAACAGTCCTTTCCAGGACTACCCAACAGTCCTTTCTAGGACTACCAGTCTTTTTTTAAATAGGACTATCCTAGAAAGAATACCAACAGTCCTTCTCAGGACTAACCAATCCTCTCCTCAGACATGGTGCAACCGCAAACCACACGTATTGATTTATGAGTTTTTTTATATTTTTTCTTCTTCATTTTTTATAAATTTTAGATGCACTGGTGGTCAAGTAAGATTATGGGACCTCTCACTCAGGAGATGGACATCATGCCTGGACGGTCATCATGGTTTTGGAGTCTTAGCTGTGGAGAGCTTGGACAGCGGTCAGATCATCAGGTATTATTACTATTATTATTATTTATTCGGCATTTCAAACATGTACAATTCAAAATGAATAGTGAATTTACAAAACAAACAAAAAACGTAAAAGCACCCCTGGTGAGTCTCCCCAAGCTGCCTGGCAGGAAAAAAGAAATCTTGCATTTCTGTAACCCATGGGTCTTTCCTACCAACTTGGGGAGGCCACCAGGGATATCCAGGTATCTACAGTTCATTGGAATGCATCCTAAACCTATTCCCTACTAGATATTGCAATTCCCAATACAGGACCCACCAGATTCCAGTAGTCAATAGGTTCAGAACATCACTTCTTCACTGATTGCTTCCACATCAGACTTCGAGCTTATATTTTAATTTTTACTTGTTACTATAATTTATGTGCATAATTCAAAATGCAGTGATATTGAGTGAATTTATTAACTCGTTGCCTACGGAAACCCGGTGGGTCGTGTATTAACTCTAGGGGAATGCAACATCTAGTAGGAAACAGGTTACCGTTTCCTTAAAAATGTATATTTCAGTCAATGCTAGGATGTGGGTGAAATGTAATTACCCCTTCACTGATTGTTTTTTACAACACAATTCAAGCCTGTGTCTCAATTTTGTTCATTACCAAATTTGGAAAAATGCAACGATATTGAGTGGATGGGAAAGATATTTCCTAATTTTCAATTAAAAATGTATATTTCAGTCCACTGCTGGGATGTGTCTGAAGGGAGGCAAGAGATCACTTCTTCACTGATTGTATCGACATCAAACTTCAAGCTTATATCTTATTTTTGCTTATTAGCACCAAACTTGCAACAATACTGATAAAAATATGAAATTGATTATAAAAAACAAAATTCTATTAACTTTTCTTTAAAATGTATATTTCAGTCGGGGTCGAGATGGTTGTGTCCACTGCTGGGATGTGTCTGAAGGGAGATAGCATATCACTTCTTTACTGGTTTCATCGACATCAAACTTCAAGCTTATATCTTAGTTTGCTTATTAGCACCAAACTTGCAACAATACTGATAAAAATATGAAGTAGATTATTAAAACAATATTCTATCTAATAACTTGTCCTAAAAATGTATATTTCAGTCAGGGTCGAGATGGCTGTGTCCACTGCTGGGATGTGTCTGAAGGGAGGCAGGAGATCACTTCTTCACTGATCGTGTCCACCTCAAACTTCTGTGGATTTACTCTTCAGAATAGGCAAGGTAAGAATACAGAACTTTGGGCAATTCCAAGCAAAGCATTACAGTGTAACTAAAAAATTCACCCCTTTGTCATTTGATTATAATATGTCAAGTAATCATTTTGCTACTGCAAGCATTTCTGTACTTCAAATAATGAGAACAGAAATTTTTGAAAGTTTTATATGCCAAACGGGTTATTGTGTGTAACACTAGCTGTGTCATTTTGTTCACGGTTACTTAATATTGTTTGTTACAGAATATAAGTATAGACATATGGTCAAACATGATTAGTGACCACCATTAAATCTTGCTGAATAAACTATGGAAAAAGGGGGATCTGAGCTTTTGAAAAGGGCCATGGTGGAAGGTAATTGACATATTATAAAAAGTGAAACTAAAAATGTTGCACGCATATTGATTATTGATACCTGGGGTTTGGTTAATTGATTCACAAAAATAATAACAAGTTAAAGACGGTTCTTATTGTAACACTGTTGTTTGTTTGTTTTTCCTTTCTTTATACTAAATTTAGGTGAATATGTTATTGTAGTACCAGGAGGTGAGACATCCGAGGTCAAAGTTGTATCCCTGAAAGACAGACGGACAATTGTTTCATTACAACTGCCAAAAGACCACAAGCCTTTAGGTAAGCAACTTGAAAACTTCTTTTTGGTTCCCCCATATTTCACGTTATGTTAATAACAAACAAATTGTTGATTATGTAATATTTTATTGTATTTTAGTCTTCAATTTATTTATTTAATTGTATTTCGTTTTTGAATGTATTGTTTGTTTGTATAATTACTTGTTCAAAATGTAATTGTGAAATATGGAAATAAATTCAAATCAAATCAAATCAAATCAAAACAATATAAATCATAAGGGGAACATTTTTCAAAAAACAAAGAAATACATGAGGTGCGCCCCCCCCCCCCCCTCCCCCCAAATCGGCAGGGCCTGCTACTCAAATGCCTTTCCGTACACCTTCCAGGTGAAGACAGTTCTTTTGGTAATCAGTTTTTCATATTTTGTTTACTTGTGACCTCTTTTATTATGATGGGGCTTTATTATTTCTGTTCTGTGCAGTATACATGTTTGCAATCAGCAAAAGCAACACTTTTAATCATTATCTATTTAATGCCACTTGTTTCATTTGTACCAACTAGGTATGCCAATGTGCCTAAAGTTTGTAAACGAACAACAAGTTGTGGTTGGCTACGAGGATGGCAGCGTGGCATTGTGGGATATATCTGCCGGCAGCATCCTGTGTGAGAGTAGAATCCATCAAGAACCAGGTAGGATATGAAAGGATATCGTGCTACTTATATTGATGCCATAACTTATTTTGATGACTTATGAAATGTTATCATAATTTTAAAAATATATGAATAATGAATAGAAACGTAATTGGCAACAATAGTCACATTTGACTGATTGCCACCAAACAACAACAACAACCCTGTGCATATTTTTACTGCTTTTTGTGTATTATGTTCATCATAGTGAAGGGACATTTCAGCATCCGATAACTTACAATACTATTTGATCTTGTATTGCTCGTCTCCATAGCCCATATTCCAAGTATTCACTTATATGAATCTGTACCCCTTCGTTGGGCCATTCTTTTGTTCTTGTCTACTCTAGCCGTTCCTGTTTCATACACACTTTGTACATTTCTTGTAAACAGCTCCATATTTTGTGTATCATTTGTCACTTGCCCTTGATAAAGACTCTGTAAGGATTGACTCCCAGAATGATGATTTAAAAAAAAAAAATTATTATCCTTTTTACCCATTTTCCTTTGCTTTCATTTATGCCAGTAATGTGTTTGGATTACTGCGTTGCTTCACAACAAGGCGTGTCTGGGTCCTCCACGGATCAACTCATCAAATGGACCATCACACCACAGGTATCATATTGACCTTAAAGGAAACTATCATCCAAACATAATGTTTTGATATGTATTTAAGTGGTTAATTTTAGTAATCTATTCCGGCAAAAGCCATGGAAATATGTGTATCCAAAATATGTAAATCCAAACTTATTTTTATTAACTTTTTAATGGTATGGACTACTAAGATGATTCTCTTTCATATTTTGAAATTAACTTCGGGTGGTGGTTCCCTTTAATAATTTGAATATTATTTCACAATTGGTTTCCTGGAGGCAAAAGTAATTGTGAGTTTAATAATAATTGTTTCTTAGTGATGTGAATCATTGTATAGGGCAGGGCTCCAAATAAGCACAAGCACAGAAATGACCTCCCGACCACGAACATTTTATTGATGCCCAATTTTACTTGCCTGCCAGGGCAACCAAAGATAACAAACTCGTAGTTTGGGGGAAGGGGGAGGGGGGGAGGGGGGGGGGGGGGTCTAGCCATTACCCAATTCAGGTTTTGGGCTTGCACAAAATTGGTAGTCTCAATTTTACTTGCTCTACTGTTCTGCTAGGAAAACAAGCTAGTCCTACTACACACACCCGTAATCTCTATAATTGCCCATTCTCAAATGTCACTGTTATTCCACTCAAATCTTCTTTCTTTTTTCCCCACAGGGTGATCTTTCGATAGATAGAACAGTCAATCTGACCAACCCTGGTCTGGCCTCTTTAGCCCTCAGAGGGGATGCCAAGATTCTAGCTTCAGGAGGATGGGATTCAAGGTAGCCATCTTTCTCTTTGTTTTTTTTTCTTTTGTAACTTTCCAAGTCTTTATTTGCCAGATACAATTGATAAAAGTCTTATATTAGTTCTAAAACCATTCTGTCAAACCCTGGTCTGGCCTCTTTAGCCCTCAGAGGGGATGGCAAGATTCTAGCTTGGGATTCAAGGTATCCATCTTTCTCTATGTTTTTTTCTTTGGTAACTTTTCAAGTTTGCATTATTTTCTTTATTTGCCAGATAAAATGTATAAAAGTCTTATATTAGTTCTAAAACCATTCTGTCAAACCCTGGGTCTGGCCTCTTTAGCCCTCAGAGGGGATGACAAGATTCTAGCTTCAGGAGGATGGGATTCAAGGTATCCATCTTTCTCTTTGTTTTTTTTCTTTTGTAACTTTCCAAGTCTTTATTTGCCAGATACAATTTATAAAAGTCTTATATTAGTTCTAAAACCATTCTGTCAAACCCTGGTCTGGCCTCTTTAGCCCTCAGAGGGGATGACAAGATTCTAGCTTCAGGAGGATGGGATTCAAGGTAGCCATCTTTCTCTATGTTTTTTTCTTTGTTAACTTTCCAAGTTTGCATTATTTTCTTTATTTGCCAGATAAAATGTATAAAAGTCTTAGATTAGTTCTAAAACCATTCTGTCAAACCCTGGTCTGGCCTCGTTAGCCCTCAGAGGGGATGACAAGATTCTAGCTTCAGGGAGGATGGGATTCAAGGCATTCATCTTTCTTTGTTTTACCTTTTGAACCCTTTATTTACCATTGAAATTTAATAAAAGACCTAGCTAGGCCTAAGTTCTACAAACAATCTAACCAACCCCTGTCTAGCTTTGTTAATAGCCCTCAGAGGGGATGACCTCCTTTCTAGCATCAGGAGGGTGGTATTCAAGTTATCTATCTTTCTCTCTTTTTTTACAATTTCACCCCCTTTACTTGCCAAATAAAACTATTAGCTATTAGTTCTACAAACAAGTTTGTAAACATCAAAAGAGTACCAAAATGTGATGTCACAGATATTCATTGACTGAATTTGACCACGGTGGAACCTCTTTACAAATAGATCTGCTGTAACCAATCCTTATTTTAGTAATATTATTTTGCTGACCAAATCTTTCTATATTCTTTTTATTTTCTTTTATACTCTGATATAACAAGGTAATTTTTATTTCTGGGTCCTCATTATAACAAGTTCTCACTGTCGTTGTGAATATTAACTAAAATCGGCATGTTATGATTTATCTTCATCTTGTTTTGTTTGTCTATTTCTCCGTCGCAGAATACGAGTGTGGGGTTGGAAGAAATTAAAAGCGTTGGCAGTCTTGTCCTATCACACGGAAACGGTCAACGCTCTGGCATTCTCACCTCCGAAAGAAGACGGCGGTCATTTACTAGCTGCCGGAGGCAAAGACTCTCATATCAGCATATGGTCAATCTACAATAACCCAAAGACGTGAAGAAAAATTTGTTTCCATTATGATGAAAAATATGCCTGCTACGAGGAAGCTAGTGTATATTTCATCTGCAATAACCATAAATCGTGAAGAAAACATACAGAGATAGCCAATGCCATGCATGGAGTAATGCATATGTCATGTATTGAAGAAAAGGAATATTCTTGCATTTCTCATCTGCGAGAGATAACAGCGGTCATTTATTAGCTGCAGAAGGCAAAGACTCCCACATCAGCGTGACCTGAAGACGTGACGAATTGAAAGTCTTTCATTTACAATAACAGTCACAGTGTGTGTACTTGTTAACATGTGCATGATCGAATCGTCAAACAGTTTTCCCCGTGATCGGGATATACATGTAGAGCGCAATAATGGATTTAGATGCCACAGAGATTGGAGATATATCATTGAAGTGCGGCTGATGGCTGCAAGAATGCATTGCTCCTATTAAAGGAACTACAGCTTCTAGATGGCCTAATTTTCACAATTAAGCTCTCTATAAGTAATCTTTCCTCAAGAAAAAGAATTTGGCAGTCATTATCCATGAAATCAATCAATTTTGGGGTAATTAGTAAATTTCTAATTGTCCTGGGAACGCCCCTTTTAAATCGCCAAAATGTGACGTCATCTAAAGAACGGGCCAAAGAATTAAATTCTGTAGATGACGCAAGCCCATGAATTGTCAATCACATGTCAATCACGCTGCCGATTCTGGACCCTAAATGTGGGTGGGGCGTAAACTGGCTGCTAAGTGAGATTTGGCATCAGAAAACTAGTCTTAAATCACTACTGTGTTTATGTTCATGGATTTTTTTCTCGGAAGACCTATGTTTCAAGTCATCAACTATGGAATAAGTGTCAAAGTACGTTGTATTCTTCAGTTCCTTTAAAGGACTAAATGCACATCAAGTGCGGTGTTCCATCCCATTATTTCTATCCTGCCAATTATTCTCCAATGGTCTCGGGCTTCCAGTAGGGGCAAAATACGGTTCCATAATCACTTCATGAGGGATTTAGCTAATCTGATTATCCTGACCCAAAACACTCAATAGGGGTATGACTCTATCAAAGGTAATGGAGTGGATATTTTGTTCTAAAAATATTAAACAAACAATATTGATTTGTTTGTAAATGTATATAGATTATGTTCTTATATATTTGAAATTGTGCTAGCAGGTGCTGAATTTTTAATATCACTATTAAAAAATATATTTTTCAAAACGATATTGTTAATGTGTTTTTACTTGGATTATATATTTGTGGTACAATCTGTTTTGCCCACTATTGGTTCTTCATATTTGTTCCCATAATCTCTACATTCTGTGTACAAGCAAATTCAGATTAAACTAAAATAGAGAAGATACACATTTGATTATATCTTGAGAAGTGCATTTATTATCTTGCCATATACATATTTTCCCCAGAAAAGATTGACTGAATAGTGTTTACAATGCTAGAAGAATCACACTTTCATGATTTGACTTGTTTAACCATATTGATTGCACAATATTAAACAAATAACAGAATATAATTATAAGCATTTTCATTTTAAGTGATTCACAGAAAGCATCAAAAAAAGTTACATTTCGCACCCGAAGAGTACAGCACATACAAATTAATGCTTTAAAACATAATTAACAGATAATATTAAGGCAATGATAAAACATTGATCAATGCAGAAAAGAATGCAACATGTATTACATTATGTGTGCTTAAGTATATCACAGGTGAAGGAAGAATGTTTAGTATTCAGTATACTGCAAGTATAGACTTGAAATAAATTGTTTTAAACATCAATTCAAATCTTTACCCGAAGTATCAATGTGCATGTGTATGTCCATGTGTTCCAATTAATACATGAAGTTGTGACCATATACAGTGCAACCTCGTTATAGAAATATTTCAATGGCAACAGGTTCACAATAGCCAATAGATCTGGGACCAGCAAATTGAGCTAGTTATAAGATGGTTATGTTATATCAGAGCTCGTTATCACAAAGTTCCACTGTATTTCTATATTGGATGTCAATATGAATCATGCATAAAATTTGAATACATCATGAACATGGTCTACTGTGTATTTAGTGATGAATAATTGAAAGTGACCACACAATATTATTCAAATTTTCATGATTAAGACGATAAAGATGTTTTCATAAGGCAGAGTTTACCATTTTGAATAGAGAAGATTAAAGATAAGAAGCCTTTGATAGTTCGTAATCTGCATATTGAGACATACATGTAATTTAATCACTAAAGTTCTACATAATTTTCTGATAGAATTTTGTATTTACACATGCAAAATAAAAAAAAATCTTCATAACTACATATAAATCTTAAGTTAACTATTAAAACAAAATGTACATATCTACAATTACTATACAGATCAATAGTACTTTCAGTTGTAAAACACAAGAAAAATACACATCTTATACTTATCATAGAAATGTTTCCAAGATTTGACGGGAAGTGTGTGACTTTGCAATGACAGAAATATTGCCATGTATGTAAGTGAAAAATACTCCTAAACTTCAGTCAGGCCCCGACTGTAATATGTAAGAGCAGATAAAAAAAAATGGCATGCACACAACATTTTGATCAATGCCATAAAATCACAGAGTTGTTTGCAAATTGACTGCCTACATGTAACTGTATTGATGAGGATATTTAATAAGGACAAGTTTCCTCAAAAGTCCATTTGAAATACAGATTTGAAATGACAAAATTAGATTACTAGTGTTGATGTACATAACGTGTACATGGATCTTCATGCCATTTCATTTGCAGTTGTGTTTAATATGACAATGTAGGAACATCAATTTACAATACGCACCAAATACAAACAAAAATGTAGTGTAATGCTTCATAAAAAAGTACAATGAAAACAAAAGTTATAATTATCTCCAGAAGATCACTACTGAAGATGTGTTTTTTTGTATGCAAGGTTTTTCTAAAAATAAAATATATACAAACAACTATCTTTGTTTGTAATCAAAAGCCACAAATATGTAAATGTGAAGAAGAAAAAAGTGCATCCCAATCTCCTATCCTCATCAAACTCATGAGACTTTTTCGCTCTAAAAAAATAAAATTTAATACAAAATCTTTACAAGGGTGTTATCTGATCGTTTGTAATACCTATTCTCGCTACTATTCAGTGAAAAAAAAACAATACACAGCTGCTCAGAGTAATTTTGCCCCAAATATACAAAAAAGACCCCCGAAAAGCATAGAAATGCTCCAGTCCTGTCATTTGTCTTCAAGTTCAATGTAAAATTGGGGCTTGTTTCATGAAAGCGCCTTAGCTTAGGAAGTTGTCCGTTGCGGAGCTAGGGTGCCCAAATTCAGACCTCAATAATAAGGATATAATATCATTGTAAAGCGCTTAGAGATTATTATCAATCGTGATATGCGAGTATATAAATCAAGAATATTATTATTATTATTATTCAAAGCTTTTGAATTTTCAACAGCTATGCTGCTCTGTGCGAAACGCAGAGATAATTGCACCTTAGCTCTGTGCCCAAACAACGTACATAGCCAACCAAGACCCTTTCATGAAAAAAAGCCCCAGTATCCCGACGGCTAATTCAATGGCGGCAAGGTTGAAAAATAGCCACGGAAAATCAAATACAATCAAACTTAATTATTTTTCCCTCTATTGCTGTATTGACCAATTTCTTTTGATGGAGTTCCCCAACTATTATCCCACAGTAACTTTCAGTGTATACATTTATGTACAGTATGCGCTTTCAACTTTTTGAATCTATCTAGGCATTATTCAACATCGGAAATAAAGATAGTTTTTAAAAGTAGCTATTTCCAACATGCAAAATTAATACATGTACAAATTGAATATATAACCAAGTAGAGGCACTTAATGTCAATTAAACCCCAGGAATAAAAAATGTCCAATTATTTTTTACATAAATTCACAGAAAAAAAAAAAAATTCTAATAAAAATCTAATCATACTTATGACTTTGCTCTGATCTACTGATGAAATCAACATTTTAAATTAAATTAAATTTAAATTAAATCATTTTAAATTAAAGTCTAACCCCATTTAGAATACATGGGCTAAGTGCATCTGTTTCCTATCACTACTGTGCAATGTGCTATTAGGGTACAGAGTTTATGAAGAATACATGTTATACTAAAAAACCTAATTGTAAACAGGTTAAAAATGTGTACGTTTGGAATGTCTGTGGAATTTTTGTTAAAAGTGGCATGATTCTTAGATTACAGGGACCTGAATTGTCCTAATAATTGTTTTTTTAAATAGGGATCTACATACTTTTATAATCTGTCATATAATATATATTTGCTCTAGTCAGTTTAATTGTATTCATGATATAAAGACCAACTTAAATTACTTTGCATCACCATGATAAAAATTTGTTTTTTGTAATCTAACAATAAATAAGTTAAATAATATGTATCCTATTACATGTATGTTCTAGTCGGCAAACATGGTCTACTCTTGAGTCGAGTAATATCTGATATTAAAATCCAAACTTGATCCAAAGTATTCTGGACAAGTTCCCAAACTTTAAGAGAGCTGTATTTAAGCAGTATATATTTCTATACCTGATGGATTTAAAATGGTTTTTGGACAAACCCAATAACCATGATACTGAATTTGTCTGAGACATTTGCATCATTCTCAAACTTCACGAGCCAATCGATCAAAAATCTGCATTGTTAACAAAATGTCACATGCCAATCAACCAATCAATCAATCAGACCAGACCTGATTATAATATGCAAATTTCTTTAAATCTCAATAGAGAAAACATGATTATGAACTGAGATAGTTATGGTGATAAACAACCTAAATACCAATCAAAACAACTTGATCACAGATGCTGTTTGTTTGAAAACCTGATATGCTAGATCGTTCAAGAAGTTCAACATTGATTCAAATGTGTGAAATTGTGCATGCTTTAATAACACATATCTTACGTTCAATACAGTTCTCCAAACCATTCCACAATACTTGATCAACCACAAAAGATGTGCACACCTCGTTTAAAGGGATCTAGTAACATATTCCAAATCCTCAAAATCCAATTGGAATCCTAGGGGTTCCCTCATACCAGTGTTCAGATGTTAAACTATCCACTGGATAGTCATAACCATGTACAAAGTCAGTGCAATGTGTTCGTGAATATCACTTTGCATTTTTGCTCATTACTCTGCAATATAACGTCCATTTAACTTGAAATTTTCACACAATTCCCAGTGGATTATCAGATAACAATATACATTGTATCAACCATTCATCACTTTTTGCACAATGTTAACAATGTTACTAGATCCCTTTAAGGCAGTCTCCCACGATGAGAATGATAGCTGATATTGCACGAGACTATAGCTGCAACTAGTCTTGTGTCGTGTCCCAAAACATAAATGTTTGAATTTCAAAACTGAAACTATAGTGTTAGTGCTTGGACAGAGACCTCTCATACAATGCATTTTTGTTGTTGAAATGCTAGAGATCAGGGCCCCGTTTCATGAAACTTTTCCAATTGTTTTAAGTGTTCAATTATTGTAACTACTATGGCAGCAGCCAATCAGCACCAAGCATTTTAGCTGTTGGCATGGTAGTTAGTAGTTGCAATAATTGGACACTTACAACAATTGGTAAAGTGTTCTGAAACAGGGCCCAGAAGTTGCATCATGGTTCATGCACTGAATCAGCAAAAGTCTTTGCATAGGAGACCTGTGCACAGTAATGCACTAGCAACAGATGGGGTATTTCCTACAGGCTTCCAACAAATTGTTTATGCACAAAAGGTTTACCGGTGGCAGGTATGCACTATGTTCAGTGCATTTCCAGATCCATCAATCTGGAAAATTGATCAAGTACAAAGATATATGACAAGCAGTGATGAGTTGTGACTGCTTGTATAACGGGCTGATGGCACAATGGGGTTCTCGTTGAGATGCGCCTCCCACAAACGATGTGAGCATTCTTGCTCTACCTGCATGTTTTCAGCACTTCTGCATGGAACTTGATCATTGAAAAGTGGTTTCAGGGACGACCAACCAGTATAAGGGCTTTCTAGCTCAGTTGGTAGAGCACCGATCAGGCAGTCCAGGGGTCTCTGGTTCAAATCCCAGGAAGGCCCTGTTTTCTTCAATGAACTTGATCATTGAAAAGGGTTTCAGCGACGACCAACCAGTATAAGGGCTTTCTAGCTCAGTTGGTAGAGCACCGATCAGGCAGTCCGGGGGTCTCTGGTTCAAATCCCGGGAAGGCCCTGTTTTCTTTGCTCCATCTCATGTCTCATTTATTAAACTTGATCATGCACGGAATATGTGCACGGCTCGTATGACATACTGGCGGCATATGGGACATTCGTTCATGCGCTTCCCGCACGACGTGCACGTGACCATGTGACCACACTCCAGTAGCACGCAGTCGATGTCGGCGTCCATGCAGATCTTGCATAGCGTACTCTCATCTTCATCCAGCTCGGCCTCACCTGTAATTAAGATACATGTATATAATAATTGAATTGAATAAATTAAAGGGCAATGAAACCCAAGAAAAATGTTGCTTTCATAGTCTTGAAGAGATTAAGAAGAATAATCTCTGAAAGTTAGAGCATAATCGGGTAAGAAACAAGAAAACTACGGCTCTTTGAAGATGTCCATTTATTCCTATGGGGAACTCAAATTGGCAACGCACTCTGATAAGTGTGTGGACAACTCCCCATTATGTTTTGTACACAAATGTTCCCATTTTTACAGTTTTCTCCATAGTCACATTTTTCCATTCCCTCAACTCATGATATGATATGTATAAAAGCATTCTACAAAACATATGTTGAACTCGAATGAAGGGTACACATGATTTTTGAGAAAATTGAACAAAACTGAAATTTTGTGTACAAAATGTATGGGGAGTTGTCCACAACTTTGCCAGAGTGCGTTGCCAATTTGAGTCACTCGAAGAAATACATGGCTCTTTTCAAAGAGCCATAGTTTTCTTATTTCTTGACCGATTGTGCTCACATTTTCAGAGACTATTCATTATATTTAGTGTCTTATAGTGCATACAACAATTTATCTGGATTTCATTGTCCTTTAAATATTATTTTTCTCTATTCGGATATGAAAACCATTTTGGACTGTTTGCAAAAATGCTGAAATAAATTAACTGGATTAATTAATTAACAGTTTATCCACTGGGACTGCAGAAAAGCATTGACTTGGTCGAATTTCAATTTATGTTGGTAAAAATCAATAGAAATATATACAAAGAAGAACCAGAATAGACATTCATTTAATGAATTTTATTCAGGCAAGGTTTACTGATAAACTTATTCGTCAAGTTTCTAACTTCCTCAGTTGGTTACAATATCTACTAGAATATATTCTATTAATTATAATCAAAGTAAAAAAATCACATACAACCAGTTAGCCTACATGTTGTAAATGCATACTTACGTATACAATTCAGCATTTGTATTTATGGGAGCTAAATAATTAACATGATAACTTTTTGCGGCATATTAAATGTTTATTAAGTGCATACTTTATGTGTTGGCTCTTTCAGTGATCTAACCCTAGTTCCAAAACAATGAAAGATGAAGAATTGAAATGGATCAACCAGTGTTAAACCTCAAAAAAGGGAATTTTCAATTCGCCATTCAGGGAAGGACAGAATTTACGTCTTCACAACGTTGATAGTAATCAAATAACTACTGTCAAACCTCACTAAAAAATTATTTTAAATTGTTAATTCAAGAAATGACAAAAAAGGGATACATGAAGTTGAATTTGATCAATTATTGCAACCCCCCCCCCCCCCCCCCAAAAAAAAAAAAAAAAAAAAAAAGTAAGTCCAAGTTATTTCTAATTTTTCAATCAAGGAATGACAAAATAAGCTTTGTGATGTTGATTTTAGAATAAAAAGTGCACCTACCATCATTTTCTTTCTCTTTCTCTTTCGTTGGGTCTTTGGTTTTGTCCTCTTCTGTAACAAAAACAAAAGAAAATAAAGAAACATTCATCAGATGCTTTCTGAAAGCATAACATTACATAAAATGTAAGGTGCATGTACATTGTACAGAGTGAGTCAGAAAAAATGTCCCATCTTTTAAAAGTTGTCTTGTTTGAAGTATGAACATTTAATCATGGGTTTTATGATATGTCTTGGTAAAGTTATCCTCCCAGCATATTTTGGTACCCTTTTCATTTTAATCTCTGCACGCATGACTGAACATCAGACAATCTTTACAAGACTGCAAAATCACACTTGCGCCAAGTGGCTGGGTGAGGAATAAAACAAATTGTGAAAGAATTTATAACTTTTACTGCCGGGACACCGAACATTGGGATAACGGTGGCATAACCCTTGCAAAACTTACATGTATGTTACACTCTGAGTTATTGCATACTCGGTGACCAAAAAATATCTCTGTTGCGGGGTGAACTGAGGACAAACCATAATTTCTGTACTTGTCCTACTCAAACAGGGCTCAACATAATTAACTGCTGCCAAATCAGGCAAGCCCTTTGGTGGCAAGTACAACAGGATCACAGATATCCATTGTAAATTGCCATTGTAAACCAACAAAATACATAAATGAGATACATTTTTATTGTTATTGTACCTATGTATTGAGATAGCAAATTGGATTTATGTGCACTTGAAAGATTGTCAGGGACTTGCCACTTAAACATTCAGTGATCTTGTTAAAAATCAATGCTTAATCAGAAAGGGGGAAATGTTAACACTGTATTATGAAACATTTTTTACTGTGCGTGTGTGTGTGGGTGTGTGTTTCTGTCTGTCTGACTGTCTTTGTTCAAAACACTGTTTATTCCTCATCCATCCACTTGGCGCAAGTGAGTTTTTGCAGTCTTGTAAAGATTGTCTTGTGTTCATGCGTGCATAGATTCAAATGAGAAGGGTACTGAAATATGCGTGGAGGATAGCTCTACCAAGACATATCATATATCATGATTAAATGTTCATAATTCAAACAAGACAACTTTTAAAGATGGGAAATTTTTTCTGACTCACTCTGTAGTGTTGCTAGCCCATTTACATTCAAACCTGTCTCAGTGGCCACCTGTCTATAGTGGCCAACCTGCCGATAGTGGCCACCAATAGTGATCCCCTGCAGAGAAAACCAGTGTTATGGAACCTGTCTATAGAGGTCACATGTCTACAGTGGCCACTAGTCTTATTTCTAGTCTTTACCTCTGGTGGCCGGCTTCAGGACGGATGACGAGAGGGAGAGGAAGAGGAAGGAGGAGAACATGATCTTCCGCCTGGGCTGCATACAACCCCATGGACTGAATGTTACATTCTATTCATTCCCAATTAATTTCCCCCTCTGTCTGTCCCTCTCTTCCCACCTTTTCTCTCACACCCCCCCCCCCCCTCCCCCTCCCCACCCCCCCCCCCCCATCTCCCCTCTTTATGACGTATACTCTTTTGCCGCGCTTTGCGCGTCATAACAATTTGGCGTCCTTGGAGACGCTTTTTGTTTTTGTTGATGCAATTATGAATTAAAATTTGTCAGTTTGACAAAGGCCTATGGCCAAAATATCACCTTCAAATTTTTTCCCACGGAGTATCTTATTGAATTTCATTGTTTTCTATACATTTCGACTCCGAGCAGAACTTTTACTTAACTATATATATATTTTTTTTTGGGGGGGGGGGGTGGGGGTCAAAAAGTGGGATGCGTCTTGTACACGGGTACGTTCTATACACGGAGATTTACGGTATCCATTTGGGTAACCAACATGTAGGAAGTTCATTGTAACATGTGCAATTCAAATAAGCTACCGGTATTATCAATTGATAAAACACAATCGGCACAACACACCGATGGATCCATCATTCATCTGAGTCAAGATCATGACCTACAAATGTACAAAGTACAAAGATCAATCACCTATTGAAAGACATCCCGGTTCTATGGCAAACAGCCATGCAAATTTCTAGGTAAAAGCAAGTACTGAGGAGAAAGAAAGATGGATCCACATATAATGTGACCGACTATAGCAAAACCAGGCACTTGTCGGTAATTCATGTTTTGAAGAAAAGGGCATTTTAAGCTCACACAATGTGTGTAAAACACCTATGATTGTAAAATTGAAACAATCATATCTTCGCCAATTATTGTCCAATTAGTTAGAACAAAGCATCAAATGAAAGCTTGTGATAAGGCCTTTTTTGTAATGGTATGACAATCTACATTTTGATTTTTACCGACAAGTGCAGGGTTTTGCTATAGCCGGTCACATATCCCAGTTCTATGGCAAACAGCCATGCAAATTCCTAGGTAAAAGCAAGTACTGAGGACAAAGAAAGACGGATTTGCATAACACTCATTATGTTCCCTTACTAAGAAATGATGATGCTATGTGTAAGT
>JBAMJV010008676.1:22500-57100 GCA_037951105.1 Echinarachnius parma
AAAGAGTGAAATATATGGAAGGAACAAAAATGCACAAATGTTTGTAATCATTGTTCACAATAATGAAATGGTGTATAAAATGGAACATTTACATTTAGAAAGGTGTGAAGAGAGCAAAGGATGGAGAATACATGTAATAAAGAGCAGTCAATACTGTTACAGTAATTTTGTGAAAGAAAATTCAAACACTGATACTTGTAAATTTTGATGTGCAAGAATGATCAAAACCATTATGATTAACTATCTGGTATTTAATCAATGTAGCATGCACTGAATCGATAGGAATGAAGTCTATTTTTTTTTTTCAAATTCAAATTCAAATATGGTTTATTCATTAAAAATACATATATATATTGCAGCCTCAGGGCTGAATTGCATAAACATACATGTGTTCACAAAAATAAATTACAAACAAGATCAACAAAAGTCACGAGCAACGTAAATAATCTTAAATAAGCATCTTAAATAAATACATATAAAATACATTTTAGATAATACCTGTATATGTTTGTATAAAGAAAGATAAGACATCAAAACTATTACGCTAAATATATATATTTCAGAGGAAAGGGAGAAACGCCTCACCTTCCGCTTGAATACGTGGAAAGATGCGGCGCAAGCCTCGCACACCATGTTGCAGTTCTCGTCCACAGCCTCTCCGTAGTTGCTCTGCCGACTGGAGGGCCGGTTGTTATTGTCCCCACTCCCACCGGGCTCCAGAGGGTTCGCCTCCTGCACACCACCTGTCTGAGTTTCTCTCGTCACTCCTCCTTCTTCTCCTCCTCCTCCTCCTCCTCTTGTCTGCCCTGCCTGTGTGTTGCTTGAAGGGCCAGCACCTCCTGCATTTGGAGAACACAAATCTTATATTTTGAGCGGCTGCTTTTCTTACCAATCTAAATTAAATTATGCATTAACATTGCATTTTAAATTCTTATTACATGTAGGCTTTTAGTTTTAAGAAAAGTAATCCTTCTTCTCCTCCTCCTCCTCTTGTCTGCCCTGCCTGTGTGTTGCTCGAAGGGCCAGCACTACCTGCATTTGGTGAAAAACAATTTTATAAATTTTTTTAGGGGCCATTTTTTGTTATCCAAACAATATCAAATTTCACGTAGCAATCCAGACTTTAGCTATTCTCTTGTTACTTCTCCTCCGCTTGTCTGCCTTGCCTGTCTGTCCTAGCCAGCATCACCCGTATATTCTGAGAAAAAACAATGTTTTGTTGTGAGGGGCTGTTTTTCAATCCCATCTGCATTCAATAATTCAGATTTTTTTTTTTTGTGCCATATCAGTTAAAGGGCAATGAAACTATGGCTTTCGGTTATTATTATCGTTTAGAGGGTGAACAGACATTTTATTTGATACATAACTTGGCAATTTTGGCCTCCTGGATCCTATGAAATCCTTACGTGAACATACCCACATTTTACTAATTCTTACAGCGGCAAAAGATGATGGGAGCGGCCATGCTCTTGTAATTACCCAACATGCTTCGCAAACTCTGACATATGTGCTTAGGGCCGAACAAAAAGCTTTTCACTGATTTCAAAGCATCTACAAGTATTCAGACAATGGTTTGAATTGGTGCTATTGAAATGCATTAGTGCATATCATTGACCGTAGTCCGCACAAACCTAATAATGGCGGCCTCCAGTGTTCGCGTGAATAGTGGTATACCACATATTTCTTCCAAAGCAGAAATCTGAGTCGGAGCCTGTTACATATAATAAACAGGCATACGATGTATAAGGTAGGATAAACTATATATGGAACAATACCAGATAGTATAATTCTATCATTGTCAGTTCAAGATTCTAGTTGCCCATCAGTTTCTTGGTCGTACATTTTAAACTGTATTTAGCCTAAGCCAGTGGCCAGTGTTAGCATCAAACCGTACTAAGCTACTAGTATTAAAAAGACTGACCTGTGTAACAGAAGGTGTAAGCTTGGGTAGCAGCCGAGGTCACCACTGGCTTGCCTGCCCCTGAACCCATGGAACGCTGGAGTCACCCCGCTGAGGCGGCGGCTGGACTAGGCTAGAGAGAATGGTGGTGTTGAGCCCACTCATACGCGAGGAAGGCCGGGTGTTCATGAAGTTGAAGAATACCCTCTAGTGATATTAGTAGCTTAGTGATATTAGTGCTCTTCTGACTTTTATCTTAAGGATCTGAAAAGAAAATTATGAGAGAGAGAGAGAGAGAGCTAAAAAACATACTCCTTGATATTTTCATTTGAGTAACTGCTAACTTTTAATATGGACTGCCTACATTCAAATTACAAATGTAATCTGTTCACAGTTAAACAAGATTTTAGCTGCATATAAATATAGAAATCAGAATCTGTGGGTGTGCTAGGCATTATTCACAATCCATTGTTACGAAAATAATTTAAGTGGTATTTTCAGGATTTCTTTTAGTAATTTCTTTTTCAATAAATTGCCTTGCAATAAAATAAATTTTTCCTCCTACTACCAGGCCTAGATGTCCTGCACAAATTATAAGGTTCATATTGACTGGGGAACATCATGTAGCATCAGTGTGAAAAATGTAACGTGAGAGACGATGTATAACGTGAGTGACAATATTGCCAATGCAAATTAATATGGCTAGTTATCAAAACTGAAATTGTTGATAAATAATTATACCCAAAAGTAGTGAATTCCTCTAAAGATCATTAATTTAGGCTTTTAACACGATTATTTGCAAAAGAATTAAAATTTGAATGTAATGTCACAAAACCCCATTGCTATAACATGCATTTTCATTTTGTAACGTGAGTGACGAACGGTTGATTCCAGCCAGTATCGAGTCAGCGGTCCGTTGATTGGTCGAGCTCGCTATTGTTCCCGCCTAGCAAGCAAGCCGAGCCAGCGCCTCGCTGATTGGTTTAGCACCCGTGTACACCGGCCAATAGAATTTACCCGTTATGGACCAATTAGGAACAACTCGCTCATGCGAGATAACGCGGTTTGGAGCCGCATGAGAGCATAAATAGGAGTGTTTTACGTTACTTTATATCACTTGACAAAGTATTGCAGCGGCATACGAAACGTTGTGATCTTTCACATTCCATGTTGACCATACATTGCGAGACAAACGAATATCACTAGCGATATTATTTCCGATAATATTGCTATTTATCCAAAATAAAAATTTGGCTAAATAATTATACCCGAAAGTTGTGAATTCCTCCAAAGATCATTAATTAGGCTTTTAACACAATTCTTTGCAAAAGAATTAATATTTGCATGTAGTGTCACAAAACCCCATGTTAGAGCTATGCATTTTCATTTTGTACGTGACGGCCTTTTTTTTGTTAACTGTCCGTTCTTTAAAAAATGCATGATAGAAGCTAACTTTAAACAGTATTAATATGATCTTAGGAAGTAATAGCAAGTTGCATCAACATAATTTGCTCTGAAGTGTTATAGTTTTAAATTGCGTTTCATGCAAATTTCATTGATAATTTACACGGGTAAAAATGTGTAACGTGAGTGACGCTCATTAAAACCTCCTCTAAAAATTAAAAAACAAAGAGTTGAATCCTATTCTTTCGAGTGCTAATGTGTTTGCCCTAGTGGTGTGTCCTGGGAAAGAAATCTAATTGACAGCTTCTTTTTTTTTAAGAAAGAGAGTGTGAATTATCCTTTGATTTTTCAAGAAATGTAACGTGAGTGACGTGGAATAGCCCTTATATGTATGCATACACTTCTTTCAAAAAATTTCAAAAGAGGTTTTTAAATAGTTGTTGATAATATCTCTATTTAATCATTATTTTAACAAAACATCACATGCACAATTTTGTATGAAAAATGGTTTAAACCAATGAGTTTTTAGAGAGCGCCCTCTTGAGTTTTAACGGCTCTTTTTGAATGATAACAGGCTTTTGACTTTTTCATTTTTACATTGTGTATACATGTACCTTTCGAGCATGGTGGAGTGTAACTATTAGTTTGTAATGTAATGGTGCAGATTTTGGTTACTAAAATTCAGTTTGACCAAAACTCAACTATCCCTTTAAAATAGAATGTCATTGAAAATCACAAAATATGAGAATAATGCATCACTAGAGAGCTAGGGGCTAACACATTTTGATAAATACTGTTTTATGTCCCATACCAACACAATATAAAGTGTGCAAGTTATCATTAGCAGACGATGTCTCATTGCGAATCTACATGTACACAACCATTAGTGCACTCATATTGCCTGCTAAACGTGTATTCTTGCCACGAAAGCGCATTTATTTCATTACATTTTGTAAATAAGGTTCACCTCGACTTATACACAATAATCATTCACTCGGAGAAATTTACGGAAATAAAGATAAATTCAATGAAGTACCGTAAAACTCTGTGTATAAGGCGCATTCGTGTATAAGGCGCACCCCCAACTTTCTAAAAAATTTAAAAATATAAAAAAATAAAAAAATAAAAACATTTTAGGACACCCTGTATTTTTTTTTTAGACACCCTGTAATGCTGTTGGAATACTTACATCGCTGGTCTAAGGCATATCAAGGGCTTAATGTCAATTGTAGCTCTGTCATCATCATATACATTTTTTCACATACAAAATAGTGGTTAGTACAAAAATTGCACACATTGAGCAATAACACTGGTGCTCATAAATATTCATATTCATATTCATGAATATTCATAAGCACTTATACTCATTACATATAATGCAATTTTCTAACTAAATTTTCTAATTAACTAACAACTATTTTCAATTATGAGCAAAATTTATCACCACTGGTTAGATAATTGCATATAATGAGTACTGCTGCTCACGAATGTATGAATATTCATTAGCAGCAGTAATTTGCTTAATAAACTTGCAATTTTTACATCTGTAACCAACATTTTTTTTGTGAGAAAAAGGTATATGTTGCTGAATGCTACAACAGACAGCAAGCTCTTGTCATGCCATAGGCCAGTGTAATATGCATTGAACATGACTACAGGGTGTCCCCCCCCCAAATTTTTTTTTTTTATTCATTTTTTTTTTTTTTTTTTTTTTTTTTTTTTTGGCTGTACCTGTGTATAAGGCGCACCCACGACTTTGAATTTTTTTCCGACGGAAAAAAGTGCGCCTTATACACAGAGTTTTACGGTAAGTCACACACTGTCCTACTTTATCTGCTTGAAATTTGGATTGCAAAAGAAGGACAGTCCCTTTAAAATAACTTTATTTAGCATGCTTTATGCAAAGTGCCTTTAAGAGCGAGGCAGAGGAGCAAATAATAACAAATATTCTCCTTAATGAACAAGGATGATTGAACAGAGTCATGTTTAAAAGGCACTTTAAATTGTATCGGACATCGGACAACTGTTTGAGATTTAAATTTGTTTTTAACTATTTTCTTACTCACAGATCTATATTATCAGTTGTCTGATAATAACATAAACATTAACAGGATTTCCAAAATGAAATTGAGTTGACATTTGTGCTCCTGTGCAAAGTCACACATGTGACCGATGCCTTTTGACCTCTGACCTTGGGAAACCTAATCCTAATACTATACATGCAGCATGTTATACCTGAAAGAGTTTGACAACATTATATTCAAGTCATATATGAAGTTCACATCATCATATCTCCTATACTTAAGTAAACATCGGAAACATCCATTTCAAAATTGTTCATATTTTAGGTCCCACACGTGACCAAGAATGGCCCTACTGTACTCTAAATACACAAACTAAATCAAATAGTTACAGTATCTAGAATTAACTCAGTTTCGCATGAAAAGTATTTTTTTTTTCGAAGTAAATTCATCGTTTGTTCACCATTGCCCATCGCAACACGGTTCACAGAAACTTAGCCCGCTAGTCTGGGGGAAACATCACATGTACGATCGCTTGTGACTGTGAGCCACTGCATGCCCTTAAAAAGTGGCTATAAATTAGCCTTTTCGCAATCAACACCATTTTGATATTCTACTTACATGATTTCGAATGGCGTTTGACAGCCGAACAGAAAAAAAAGAGCCCAGAAACAATGAAAACAACTACTCAAAACATCGATAAAAAACGACTACATCGCTCCAATTCGCTCGTATACCCTGTGTGCAAGTCATACGGGGTCTCTTTTCTTGCGCAAGATCCATCCGCCGGGGACTTCCCGAATTCCTGGCGGATGGATCTTGCCGATAGAGGGCGGACTGGAACATAGTTCCACCGGCCCAGCGTATGAATCTCGCGGAAGAAAAAGAGACCCGTAACTTGCACACAGGCTATACGAGCGAATGGGAGCGATGTAGTCGTTTTTTATCGATGTTTTGAGTAGTTGTTTTCATTGTTTTGGGGCTCATTTTTGTTTCTGTTCGGCTGTCAAACGCCATGAAATCATGTAAGTAGAATATCAAAACATTTTTAAATGGTGCAAATGACCAAAAAACGTATTTTGAGCCACTGGCTCATCAGCTGGATCATACAAAGATCCATCAGACAACTCCCCTGGAGTATCGGACTAACATTGTGTGCACATCCGCCGACAATATCGTTCAAATGACTAGCAATTTTGCGCTTCCTGTTCAATTTCTGACTGTCAAACGAAGTAATGAACCAAGAATTTCTCGAAAATAACCACTCTTTAAAGTAAATGATATCAATTGCCCCGTTTTTATTTGAATTCCGCTACATTATTGTGATAATCTTAATTTCTTTTTTAACATTTTATTTTTTTAATTTTTTTTTTCGGGGCACTGTTTCCCGATATACCGAACCGGGTCCCGATTGAAACGGTCGGTAACCGGTGTGATCGACCGAACCGACTCAGCCTTAGTATATAACAATGAATATAGGTCAATTTGTGACTCTAAGGAATTCTTTACAACCAGCTTTGAACAGATTAACACAATGATTCAATGAAGGCATGCTATAATTGTTTGTTGAACAAAGGCCAAAGCAATTATGCAATTTATAAAGACATACACAGCATCAAATTGATCAATAGTGTGAAAAACATCTAGTTTTAAGGCTAGGTAGACAGGGGAATTCCCCATTGTTTACTTGGACAATGAAGGCAGCTGACTATCAGGCTTTTTTCAAGGCAATGGAGTAAGGGGTTAATGCAGCATGCTGTTAACCCCTTGTCTTGTAGGGGTGGCTCTGTGCGTAGCACAGAGCCTGGCATATTGAAGTGTGTGTTAGGTGTACCGCTCGTAACAATTATTGGTAAAAATAGTATATAAGATACTATACAATTTATATCTGGTTTTATACTTACGACGGATGTTATCCATGGACATCAATGGTCCACTGTCTTGATACATGAGGCTCCATTCGGTGTATTTATTCACAAAATTAGGTTTTTATCGTCCAGATTGTGGTAAGAAGCAAAAATTCCAAAATGGTATCCGAATTTGTGTCCACAGTGCGCATGCGTGAGGTCGCAGGTCAAACTTTGGCGTACGAGCCAGGCGGTTAGGTTAACATTGAGTACAGTGGCCTGGCTTATATGTATTAGTCAACCGATCGCCACTTATGCGCGGAACCGGAATAAAACCTCGCCTATATATCCCAGCATGCATTGCCGATGACTTTGGAGGCGACAGGACAATTTCGAATATTTGTGCGAAGCCGTTTGGGATTAATCATCAATTTGAGGTAAGTTATTATTCTTTTCATATAATTTCTATGTAGCGCGCAGATAAAACGCACTTTTGTTCTCTAGAAAAGGTTAACCAAATACAAAAAAATTATAATTAAAGGTGATAAAAACACCTCATCGCAAAAACGCTACACCATTTCGATCGTCAGTAATTCACAGCTCTGTGCTACGCACAGAGCTGATCATAGTTAATCATGTCTATGATTTATGAAGTATATATGATACAGAATCGAATCGCTGGTATGGCATAGCCATACTAGCGACAGTGAGCTAGAATGCCGACAGTGAAAATGACAATAATAACGTCAAACTTTCAAAGAGGCCATGAATGAACACTGAACCGTATTGGCAGGGATAGCCGGTGACCAGAATAGTATACAGGAATGACATATCACACACAATGCAATTCAATCAAGTGACAAGACGTTCAACATTAATAAATTGCAGTTTGCACTCATATTTTCATGTTCATCATACTTCATGACGATTCATGACAATGACAATCACAATGCAATGCACAAATCACAATCAATGACAATGCAATGTGAACTGTTCTGTTCATGAACATTCTTCATCCATATTTTTTCATTTGCACAGTCAACAACCAAGATTTAGAAAGCTGTCTACTCTTACTTACTCAAATTAGTAACTATAGCTTTACAGGTTCATATTCTGATTACCAGTGTGGCGCTTTATTAACTCCATCCGTCGTTCGTCAGTCAAAAAGATTAAAATAAAATAAAATGAAAAGTTCTCAACCTGTCGCACAGTTCAAGTATTTGTATCCAATGACTTTGTGTACAACAAATGCATTATACGTACACTTTGTATGCGAATCTACGAAACTCGAAATATAGACATCTCGTCATGCATCATCTCGCACCAAATTAAACCGTTAATATTATCACACAGCCACGTACAAGATCTATGACATTTTTTAGCAAGATCTGTAATTCCAGTGAAGATAGTAAATCGCTAACTTAAGATTATAACCATATTCTATCCCTAAAATATCATTTATCTGACCTTGATTTCTTTTATTATCTATTTAAAATGCCTAAAAATCATCCAATTCCTGCACGTTCATTTGATGGCCGGGTTTTGAATAGCGAAGCTAAGGTAGGGAAAACAATGAAGGAGCGAACTATCTCAGCTCCAACATTAATGTTTACCAAGTACCAAGGATTGCAGGTGGGGCTCTAGCGGTGGCCGGTTCGTGAATCCTTGGATCACCACCACTCTAAATCAGGGACTCCAGCTCCATCGTTAAAGCTGGGTTCCCACTGCCGATCAGATCAACTCGATCAAGCCCGATCAGGCTATTTTGGCATATTTTTGCCTGTTCGGGCTTGCTCGGCAAGGGCGATCGGGGTCGATCTACCTTGATCGGCATGGTCCCGCTCCCTACACGAATATTTTTGACAGTCAAAAATATTCGTGTAGGGGTCGAGAAGGCAAGCGATCGAACAGCGATCGTGTACGTATTGATCGAGTGGAGGTCTAGCTGGTCGGGAAACGATCGTATAGAGATCTAGTTTGGTCTGGATGGATTTTTTCCACCGATCATCTCGATCTATACTCGACTACGACACGATTGGTTCCCGATCAACTCGATCATGGTTCGATCTGTTTTTATTAACAACTCGACCGCTACACGAGCGCTACGCGACTTCCTTAAACCGCTACTCTCATTTTTTGACTGCTACTCGAGCGCACTCGATCACATCCCGAGCACGAAGAGCTAAATGTAGAGTGTGCACTACTGCTGACATTGAGTGAGATGATGGTGACGATGATGATGATGATGATGATGATGATGATGATGATGATGACGATGATGATAATGATGATGATGATGAATTTGTGATCAAATGACACATTTTGTAAAATCATCTTTTAAACGTCATAAATTAGAATCTAAAACATTTCAATCGTAATGTTGTTTAAACGTTATTGGAATATTGTAGCTAAATCTGTTAGTATGTCATTATAACATCAAGTTCATGTATTAAGGACATTTTAAAGAGACTTTTATAAAAATGTTTCGCTCTAGCATTTTAAAAAACATTAATTTATTGACATTAGTAGTAAATGTTTTTATTTAAGAAATAAATCAACATTTAAAAAATGTTTCTCACCTTACTTTTTCTAGAAATTGTCTTTTAAATATTGATGCAGAATATCATGCGAGTATTAGACATCATGAATCATGACCTTTTTTATTTTAGTATAAATAGATTTTTTAAATGTTAAAGGGATAGTTTAGTTTTGGTAAGGCTGAACTTTAATAGCCAAAACCTCACACAGTAACATTATAAACTAATAGTTATAACTCCACCATGCTCGAAAGGTATACAAAATTACAAGCGACGAGGTAAAAAGCCTGTTATCATTCAAAAAGAGCAATTAAAACACAAGTGGGCACTTTTTAAAAAGGCATTGGTTTCAAGCATTTTTCATACAAAATTATGTAAGTGATGTTGTATTGATATAATTATTAAATAGCGAGATCATCAACAACTTTAAAAAAAAAACGCTTTTGACATTTTTTTAAAAAGTGCAAGCATTTTTTTTCTACATATCATCTAATTATTTGGGCCCCAAATAATTATAAGATCAGATATATTTATTGATATTTTAGCCGTTTCTGGGTCGATTTTGACCAAATAGAGCTCATTCTGCCATTATAATTGCATGTTCTCTCAAATTCGACACTCAGTTTTTCATTACCTCACAAAACATTTTTTATATGCAGCGCCCTCTCTACCAAAACTAAACTACCCCTTTAAATTTGTGATAAAATGAAACATTTTGTAAAATAAACGTTTAAACGTCATAAATTTGAATCTAAAACATGATCGTAATGCTGTTTAAACGTTATTGGAATATTTTAGCATAATCTTTGATTATGTCAATATAACATCAAGTTTCTGCTTTAAAGCCCAAGTCCAGTTTCGGGAAAGTAGCCGAATACATCTATATTGATCATTATTGTTGAATATGTATTGAAATAGGGCTTTTGTGGTAAAAATCTGAACCTAAGCATCGTTAAATACAGAAATATCGGAAGAAATCAGTATTTCGTAATACACGTAGCGTACATGGCGTATGGGCGATATATATCTATGCCTACATTGCTATATTATGCCTGGATAATCCTATATTAGTATAATTATATTCTTTCACATTATTGGTAATAAGAGCTTTCATGTCATTTTTTGAGAGGGGGGGGGGGGGGGGGGGGCGTTTCCAAAACTGGTCTTTACCTTTTAAGGACATTTTGAATATACGTTTATAAAATGTCCCGCTCATTTTAAAAACATCAAGGTATGACATTAGTAGCAAATGTTTTATCTAAGAAAAAAAAATCAACATTTAAAAAATGTTTGTCATACTTACATTTTCTAGAAAATGTCTTTTAAACATTAATGCAGGATGTCATGCGATTATTACACAGCATGATTCATAACATTTTCTTTTTCAGTATATATAACTATCTTTTATGTTAAATTTGTGATAAAATGAAACATTTTGTAAACTCATCTTTAAAACGCCATAAAATGTGAATCTAAAACATTTTAATCGTAATGTTGTAGAAACGTTTTTGGAATATTGTAGCAAACACTTAAATTATGTTATTATAACATCAAGTTTATGTGTTAAGGACATTTAAAAAGACTTTTTAAGAATGTTTCGCTCTTGCATTTTAAAAACATTCAGTTATATACATTAGAAGTAAATGTTTTTTTAAGGAAAGAAAATACCATTTAAAAATGTTTGTGATATTTACATTTCATTGAACATGTTGTTTAACAATGAATAAAATACAAATCGAAAAAATTTCAGTCCTTATGTTGTTGAAAATTTTTTTTAATATTGTAAACAAATCTTAGATTTTGTTATCAAAACATCAGGTTGATGTTTTCAAGACATCTTAATTATATACTATTATAATATTTTGTTTTTGCATTGATTACACATTTTATTATCAACATTAGAAGTTAATGTTTTTTCTTAAAGGAAAAATCAACATTTAACAAATGTTTGTCATATTTTGTTTCCTGGAAAATATTGTCTTAACATTTAAAATAGAGTGGCATTTGTTTTTTATAAAACATTCCTAACAACATTATTTATCTGAAAATATTATTTCTGTTTTAATATATTGTAAATATGTTTCAAAAATAACATTTTATTTAATGTTGTATTATTATTATTAAAAACATTCACCAAAAAAATATAATTCACTAACATTCACTAAAAAAAATATAATTATAAAAAGCTGTATCGCTTCGGCGATCCCTCGCATTTATCCCCAAGTTGATTTGAATCCGCTTCGGGTTTATGTCAGGTTTATAAAGCTTCTGACTACTTGAGCAAAGTTGAATTAAGGGGTTTCTGGGAAGAACGCCGTCATAGGGTTTTCTATAGCTCAGTCGGTAGAGCACCGGTCTAGCAATCCGGAGGTCTCGGGTTCGAATCCCGTTGGAATCCCATTTTTCTTTGCTCACTTTTAATCACAATATATTCTTGGTCAGTTTCTCTATATGTTTGAATTAATTATTATAAAAAGCTGTATCGCTTCGGCGATCCCTCGCATTTATCCCCAAGTTGATTTGAATCCGCTTCGGGTTTATGTCAGGTTTATAAAGCTTCTGACTACTTGAGCAAAGTTGAATTAAGGGGTTTCTGGGAAGAACGCCGTCGTAGGGTTTTCTATAGCTCAGTCGGTAGAGCACCGGTCTAGCAATCCGGAGGTCTCGGGTTCGAATCCCGTTGGAATCCCATTTTTCTTTGCTCACTTTTAATCAAAAAAATATAATGTTACTTAAATATTTTTATACTGTTTGTTAGAAAACATTTGAAGTTAACAACTTTGGGACCTTACGGAAATGTTTTTAAAATGTGTTGTGTATAGTGTAGCTGGGTATAGTATCTTGAAGACATAGCACATCGCAGTTTATTTGTTTGCACAGATGTGCAAGGACTTGTTCCATGATAGCTCCGGCAGGGGCGGTCGTGATAGGGAACCCTCAGCGGGATGGCTCTGGGGTGCTGCTTTAAAGGGATATTGTGTTACGTTTGTCTTGGTCTTAATCGTAATATTATTATTAATCTTAGTCTAAGTCATTATTGATCCTTGATCTTCGACGATTCAAATACTGATCAAAAGCGAATACTGTAATATCGGCTGTCGGTAATGACTTCTGCAAACACAACGAATTCACGACTCATCGTCGACTCCTGTACGAGCAGGTCGACCTGCCCGAGTCGAGTTCGTGTAGAGATCGTGTTGACGTCCAGTTGGTCTAGATGGTCTAGTACATATCGTATAGGGATCGTATATGCATCGGAATGATCGAGTAGAGATCGGAGTTGTTGTCAAGTATACGTCGTGCAGAAGTCGTGAATGGTCGGATGTGAGTCGTAAAAGATCGAATAGCGGTCGGGAAGAGATCGTGTTTAAGGACGATCAAGAATTTGGTCGAGATTGGTCGGGGTAAAAATGTGCCGATGGGGCGATCGAGCTTGATCGAGTTGATCGGATCGGCAGTGGGAACCCACCTTAATCAAGGAATCAATTAATCCATTTTCTTTTATCATTTAAAAAAATACATAATCTACGTACGCAGGGCACGTGGCCCGAGTCCCCCAATAATTTATCAAGAACAGTGTCATACACAAGGAGAAAATCTGTACAAAGAAAAAAATAAAAAATAAATGATAATAATAAAATAAAGAAATAAATATAAGGAGTGCCCTCAAATCCAGAGCGCGTTGATGCAAATCGTTTGCGTGCCCCCCCCCCCCCCCCCCCCCCCCATCCCAATCAGTTCGACCACGTTACGCCAATTGTTTCCACTACAGAACTTGCAGACAAGTTACTCAACTTTAGGTAGTTAGTTAGTTTGGCATGTCTAGATTCATGTCTAGAGCTTCTTGGAGACAATTAAATTGTATAATCGGTGAATAAAATATATCATCAATTATTTGTTTATTAAAGATTATTCTGGGAGATTATTTCATATTAAAGATGATGACTCCAAAAGCAATACAAACTGCATGTGGACTGTTTGTATGTTATGTTCATCAACATTTGTGTGTGCAGGCTGCGTTTAGCTTCTTTTTTTGGGGTAATGTTTGTTTGTTTGGTTGTTTTTAGTTGTTTATAGTTTGTTTGTTTGTTTGTTTGTTTGTTTGTTTGTTTGTTTGTTTGTTCGTTCGTTCGTTTGTTTTGTATGTTTTGTTATTGCAAATAATTATCAATGACCCACGGTCATTCAAATTTGATATCACCGATTTATTTTTTTAAATGATAAGTACATTTTTACCATGTTCGTTTTTTTAATTTCTTGTTTTTATTGTATCGTCCTATTTCTACGAGCTCCCATGTAAACATGAATTATCTAATCACTTAACATTTTAAAAGCCTTTTCTAGTATACGAGGATATGGTTTTCGCCGATGGCTATTAAAGGGGAAGTTTAGTTTTGGTAAGGCTGAACTTTAGTAACCAAACCTGGACAATAACCTTCAAAACTATTAGTAATAACTCCACTATGCTCGAAAAGTATACAAACTTGCAAAATGACTAAGTAAAAAGCATGTTATCATTCAAAAAGAGCCATTTTGAACACGAGAGGGCGCTTTTTTAAAGGCGTCAGTTTCAACCATTTTCCATAGACAATAATGCATGTGATGTTTTATTACCAGACTGATTTTATAGAGAGAACATCAACAACTACTTAAATAACACTTTCGAAATTTTTTGAGAAAGTGGAAGCATTTTTTGAATTTTTTGAAAAAACCGTTAATTATTTGGGCCCCAAATAATTATAAAATCAGATACATTTATTGATATTTCAGCCGTTTGTGGGCCGATTTCGACCAAATAAAGTTTATTCTGCCATTAAAATTGCATGTTCTCTCAAATTTGACACTCAGTTTTTAATTACCTCACAAACAAATTGCGATGTGCAGCGCCCTCTCTACCAACTACCCCTTTAATACAGCCCCCGTGCTTTGGAGATGCTTTTTTTTTTTGTAAATCACCTCGATGGCCAAATTAACCAATTTGGGCTACATGCATATAAGCCCAACTTTTCGGGGCAAAAACTGCGCTCAGCCGCTCACTACAGAGTGAGTCAGAAAAAATGTCCCATCTTTTAAAAGTTGTCTTGTTTTGAAGTATGAAATTTAATCATGGGTTTTATGATATGTCTTGCTAGAGTTATCCTCCCAGCATATTGTGGTACCCTTTTCATTTGAATCTCTGCACGCATGACTGAACATCAGACAATCTTTACAAGACTGCAAAATCACACTTGCGCCAGTTGCTGGGTGAGGAATAAAACAAATTGTGAAAGAATTTATAGGGATAACGGTGGCATAACCCTTGCAAAACTTATGTTACACTCTGAGTTCTTGCATACTCGGTGACCAAAAATTGTCTCTGTTGCGGGGTGAACTGAGGACGAACCATAATTCCAGTAATTGTCCTACTCAAAAAGGACTCAACATAATTAACTGCTGCCAAATCAGGCAAGCCCTTTGGTGCAAGTACAACAGGATCACAGATATCCATTGTAAATTGCCATTGTAAACCAACAAAATACGGGCAAAATACATAGATGAGATACATTTTTATTGTTATTGTACCTACGTATTGAGATAGCAAATTGGATTTATGTGCACTTGATGATGATGGTGGTGGTGGTGGTGAATGTGTTAGGGGAAAGAGATAGTCAGGGAATTGCCACTTAAACATTCAGCGATCTTGTTAAAAATCAATGATTAATCAGAAAAGGGGAAATGTTAACACTGCATTATAAAACATTTTTACTGTGCGTGTGTGTGTGGGTGTGTGTTTCTGTCTGTCTGACTGTCTTTGTTCAAAACACTGTTTATTCCTCATCCATCCACTTGGCGCAAGTGAGTTTATGCAGTCTTGTAAAGATTGTCTTGTGTTCAGTCATGCGTGCAGAGATTCAAATGAGAAGGGTACCGAAATATGCGTGGAGGATAGCCCTACCAAGACATATGTTTAAGACCCATGATTAAATGTTCATAATATACTTCAAACAAGACAACTTTTAAAAGATGGGACATTTTTTCTAAGTCACTCTGTATAGGTTGAAGGCAGCCTCGAAGGGCAGAACCCTTTCGAAAATGTCTCCTAAATATGTTCATTGGCCTATAAGTTCTAATTAAATTAAGATGTACGTTAGATAACTTCACGATGCACACATTCTTGAATAACGCTAAAAATATGTGTTTTCCTGTGTCGAAGGCAACGCCTATTAGGCTTATTTTGGGTGGCAAATGGTGGGGGGAATCGAGGCATTTGTCGCAATTATTATAAGGGCCCTTTTGATAAATTACTGGTTGGTAAACGTGCCCCAGTGCCGAATCCTGACTTGCGATTGAAATTCTATTCTAAAGTGTGATAAATAAAAGAACCAATACAGTTATTAAGGTTGGAGTTTTGGTTTAGAGGGCGCTTCTAAAAATATTTGTTTGTGAGATCATAACAAAATAAATGTAAAATGTGAAAAACCACAACAATTTAAAGACAGAATAAACATTGTTTGAACACAAATCAGAGTTCCGGAACTGCTGAAATATCCATAAAAGTATACTCTGATTGGAATAAATATTGGGACCAACTGACATGGTAATTTTTAAGTTTGAGTTATACTAAAATTCAGTTTGGCCAGAACTAAAATGGCATAGACAAACAAACATAAGTAAGAAGCCACTTTGGCATGAAATATACCCCATATTCATTACTGATTATAACCCTATTTATTTAGAAGAGGGCCGGACCCCCGCCCCCATAATAGCCCCCAACCCCGCCCCATAATAGTCCCAAACCCTTCCCTTTTGTGAATATTAAAGGGCAATGAAACCCAAGCAAAATGTTGATTTCATAGTCTTGAAGAGATTAAGAAGAAGAATCTCTGAAAGTTAGAGCATAATCGGGTAAGAAACAAGAAAACTACGGCTCTTTGAAGATGTCCATTTATTCCTATGGGGAACTCAAATTGGCAACGCACTCTGATAAGTGTGTGGACAACTCCCCTTATGTTTTGTACACAAATGTTCCCATTTTTACAGTTTTCTTCATAGTCACATGTTTTCCATTCCCCCAACTCATGATATGTTATGTATAAAAGCATTCTACAAAACATATGTTGAACTCGAACGAAGGGTAAACATACATTTTGAGAAAATTTAACAAAACTGACATTTTGTGTACAAAATGTATGGGGAGTTGTCCACAACTTTGCCAGAGTGCGTTGCCAATTTGAGTCACTCGAAGAAATACATGGCTCTTTTCAAAGAGCCATAGTTTTCTTATTTCTTGACCGATTGTGCTCAAATTTTCAGAGACTATTCATTATAGTTAGTGTCTTATAGTGCATACAACAATTTGTCTGGATTTCATTGTCCTTTAATAAGCGCACTGATGATATGACGCACCGCGTCCTTGCAAGGCACTTGTTCAATGAACGGGTGAGGTTACGCGTAGATGTTGTTCAATAAGCGCTTTACAAACAACATGCATGATTTTTTGTAAATAGCGGTTTGCGTGTCTTTTTGGCCTACACATTTCCGAGGAAATGCAAACATTAAAAAGTGGGGTCTTTTATTACTTTTGTAGTAATCTGCCTGGCTTATTTTTCCCAAGAGAAGATGGAAAACCGGGTAAGTCTCATGATGATGTTGAAGATAATGGTGGTGGTGGTGATGTCTGATGGTAATGAGTGATGACGGATGATGGAGATTGATGGTCTGGATATTACTCTGATATTATAAGCTCACCTCGAGCATCACTCAGAACGTGATGATGATGATGATGATGATGATGATGATGATAATGATGATAATGATGATGATGATGATGATGATGATGATGATGATGATGATGATATATGCCAGTAATGATGACGATGATGATGCTAATTAGTAAGATTACGATATTATCGTCATCGATCATCATTATGATTACTAATGCTTATAAGTTATATAATGCTGCTGATTAGGTAGGATGACGATAACGGCGATGTGGATGATAATGCCGAGATGATGATGAAGTTTATGATGGTGATGGCGGTGGTTCGAGAGGGTGCGTTGTGTTTTCCAGTTTGTTATAAATTTGAAATGTTATCTTGCTTGTTTTATTTGGGGTGTGGAGAAACTCCCCCCCCCCCCCCCCTATTCCTTTGCCAGGAGGAAGATGGGGCATACGAGGGCACACGTCTAATACAAAAAGGGATACGGTCGCAACCTTTCTGCGAAAGAATTTAGATGGAATAATGCCCAACTTAAATTTTTAAGAATGTAACAGAGGCAGAAAATCGCAAGCCATTATGAATTTCAGGGGTAAAACTTTGTTGAAGTTTGTTCGTATGTGTTCCTTCCCCGTTCCTCCACTAGCTTTGCCGGTTACGCCACTGACTGCAAGTTCTTCAGCATACATGCATTTTGCGCACTGACACACTTTTATTGAAATGTATTATTCTTGAGATAAACAAACATTGGTAATTATATATAAATGACCTTTGTCTTTCCCCCATTCTGAATTCAGTGAACTTCTTCCTATTCTTTTTAATGATGTGTGTACTACGTGTTTTTCTCAAATGTTTTATTATTATTTTGACACTATTCAGATGTGAAAGTAAACTTGAAACTTTAATTTATTTTGTTTTTATTTAATTATGAATTAAATAAGTTATTTATTTATTCATATTAGTGTTTGTTTGTTTATTCATGTATTAATTTAATGTTAATCTATTTATTGATTAATGGATTACTTAATTTATTTATTTATTTATTTGCAGAATGGGCGAAAGCATCAAGAGGAAGATGACTCGGCTTATCCAGGCCATGACGTTGACAATCAGAATGACCTTCCTCTGATTTCGAAATCATTCATGGAATTACCGGTCCGACGTCGTGCCGCAAGAGTAGAAAGGGTGAGGTCATTGAAATGCATATTAATGACAGCAGAAATACATGTAAAGATCATACCGTAATTCATTAAATGGAGACTGCGCCCATCGAAATGCCCATTCAAATCAAAATCAAATACTGTATTCACAACTATAATGGTTAAGCATTTATTTGGATGAGAAGTTGAGAACCAATACGTAATGAAAGCATATATAATCGAATTATAACATGGGAGTTACGTAATGTGTCTTTTTGTTATTGCTTGCCATTCAATCATTTCATTCTATGTTTCTCCCTCTGTCTCCCCGTCCTCTATTATTTATTTCGCACGTATACAGAATACCCAGACAGAACCACATGAAAGCAGGTTGTCCCCGGAAAAGGGCGATGGCGGCAATAAAAAGGATGCTTCCGGTCATCCATATACATCAAGGAGGAAGAAACGAGGTGCCAAGGTGGAGCCGCACAAGCATAAGCACAGTTGCCATCTCTTCCAGGGACCGCCTCCTAAGCCAGAGCGGAGGCATCCGAGGGATGTCTTTGTCTATCCTGGACTGGCGTCAAAGAATCACCAAGGCCCGATAGAACCAAGATTGAGCGGTGGCAAATTGGTCACGGCACATCCAAGGAAGCCCGATGTGAACAACACATTTTTCGCGGATCCCCACTTTGCGGCTACTCGGATTCGAGAATCGGAGTGTCCTACCTACATGTGGCCAAAGCCGCGGTTGGATTGCATGGTGAGATTGTCCCCTATCCCACCTATCGGAACATGCAGAAGGAGAGGCGATCAGGACAATAGAGATGTTGAAGTGGGACAGAGAAGTGTCGGTGCCAGGAAACCGGAGGTCCAAAAAAGAAAGACGAGGGGTAGTCAAAAGAACTCTGCTTGTATTCCACGAGAAAGTGAATTGAGGGCGAGAACGAATATCGCCAAGAGCCAAGTCGAAGATAAAGGACAACCTCTTGAAGCCGATCACGACAAAGCTCAGTTGTTCGATTCCCTAGAGGTGCCTGAAGAACAAGATGTCAACAAGGATAATGGTGGGTTGCCAGCATGCACTGTCAATCCCAACCAATCAACAGATGAGTTAATCGGAAGTTCATTAAATAAGACTGACCCTGATCTATCTGGTTTCATAGATTCTAGTGAAGGAGAGGCCATTCAGAACGACAGGATCTCATCAAAGGTTGGCGATGTTAAGTATGTTTCAATTGGCGTACAAACCGAAGATGAGCAAACCTGTCATGTTGAAGAAACAAGTGACACTCACTTGATTAGTTGCGCAGACACCATTTCAGATAATTTGAATGAAGATTTGCTCACGGATACATCACCCAATGATTTCGATAGTACAGATGCTTATGTGACAGAAGGGAGCGCAATTGAAAATAAATCAAATTTGGACGATTGTCAATCGGAAAGATTCCCGTCTGCCATATCTAGAGTGAGTAGAGGTACAAACACACCAAGGAAGTGCAGATCACACCCTGAAACATTGTCCAGTTTGTCCAACACACCGAATGCTCCAATTAGCCCAAGCGACGTTCAAGAACACATTTCTATCGAGAAATTGATTGCTGCGATTAAATCCGCATCGTCACCAGCAGTGATAAAATATCAAACGACGGTTAGTAAAAATGCACGTGTTCATAAGCGTCGTGCGGACACTCCATTTCCGGGACTGACCCCCACAAGTTCGTTTGAAGATACGACATGTTCTACAGAATGTTCTACCGGTCGAAGGCCTTTCTCATTTTACATTCCTCTACATAGAGAAGAAACACATTTTGCTCGCATATTGCCTCGGAAATCTCGGAAAGCTGCACGGTGTTTGAAAGATGGTATAATTGTTGAGGAAAAACGAGAAGAAAGCGATCGCATTCCGTCCCCTAATGCACCTAAGCTAATGAATGATGAGATCAGCAGTCGAAACCCATCTGATTCCAACGTCCCGACTCTGGAACAAAATGCACAGATCGTTGAAGACAGTCTTGATGCCAAGGCCCATGAAGATACAAGCAGTCCTCCCTCCTCAAGTGCATCTAATGTCAGTGCAGATGAGGCTCTTCTCCAATACCCATCTCCTTCTGACGTCACAACTCTGAAAGAAGCTACAGACATCCCCGAAGACAGTGTTGACCATCAAGATGAGCCAAGGCATATTCCATCCAATAATGCATCAATAGATCATTTGAATGAAGTTGACAACCAATGTCCTACTGCTAATATCTTGACTGTTATAACGGAAAACGCTGACACTCTCCGAGATGTTGTAGGTCAAGACTGCGACGTGATTCCATCAACGACTCCACCAATCCCACCAGCAAAGACACCAATTGATGTAGATCCCGAGATAGGCTCCCTCTGTCCGGCAGCACGCAATGATACCACAACACCAGAAGAACTTTTACCTTCATCACATGTTGCTGAACAAATTATCACTGTTCCCGGTCTCGGCCGGATGAGCATGCCAATTCCTTCCCCGGCTCCCATCATCGCCTCTCGCGCCAGCAATATAAGTCGCACAAGTAACCGTAGCCATGTCGTCTCTCGGTCGGCAAGCAACGACAGTCTTTCCTTGGCGGCCCGGATGATGCATGACAGTGGAGGGGACAACAACGTTGCGATCAGGCCGGAATCCCAGGTTTCCATTCACACTCTAGGACAGGGAGATCAGTGGAGGGCGATGTCGTCGACTCCCACCGTGATTAATTCGCCTCACCAACTTGGCAATGACATGAATGATGTGGTCGATGATCCTGCCTTACCGAGTCACAGTCGGGCGTCCAGTGTTCGTCCGGCCAGCGAACCCGAAATATTAAACACAGAGAATAATGACGCACGAGAGTCCGAAACAGAACCAATTGAACCTAGACAAACTGCAGATCATGTCCAGAATTTGATTAACAGTGCCATTGTGAGACGTTTGTTCCCTGATAGCAGGCCGATGTCAAAAGCGGCCACTACTTCCGACACCGTTTCCGTCAAAAGTGTGGATACCAAGACGACCGTGGAATGCTCTCAGCAACAAGTTCCATTATCTTCATTGAGTGATGAGGAAATAACCGACAACCATCTCGACAGTCTTTTGAAACAAATTACATTCAGCGTCAACCAATCTGCTCCTCAAAACCAGCAGAAATTGTGGTCTCGGGCAAATGCAGACTCTACAGGAGCTATCACATCGATCGACAGCATTTCGGATCCCGTAGCGGTTGGGGATGATGCGCCCGATGACTTGATGAGAAAGAAAATTAGTGAAGACGTGCCCGGGAAATCTGACGACGAAGAGAAGAAGAATGATAATCTTAGTCTCGAGATTCAGGATGCCTTCCTCGCGATGGACAATGCCGTCGCGGCCGCCAAGCTCATCATCCGCTACCTCGGGCTGACGGACTCGCGGTTGAGGGAGGCGCTGCAACGCGCGGAGCCCTGTGGCGACCAAGTCCACAAGTCCCTCGCCGCCGAGCGTGTCGCTGAGGAAGCGCACGCCTTCGCAACCCGGACGCAGTCGGTTTTCATGACGTACTACCGACTCGCTGAAGCTGAAGATACGTTCAGAGACTTCGTCTCAAAGACTCCCGGGATGGACAAGGAGAGGCGGTTCCTGAAGCGCTTGTTTGTCATTACCAAACCACGTATCGACGAGACCTTGGATGAAGTCGTTGACGAAGATGGGACAGAGCCGTGAAAAGAAAATTGTGACAAAACACATACAACAAACTCGAAACAAAGAAAACTCGAAAGTCAAGTGGTGATGTGATCCAGTGTTAGCTGTCTGCCAATTTGGATGCTTGGCATCAAGTTGTGACTTGAGACGAAAGTGGTTATCACAGTATTCAAAATATGTTCATTCATAATCGAATCTCCGTGACATTTCTGTGATGCTAATCAGTGACGTAGATAGGACTTTCCATGTGGGACCCAAAGGGGGCCTTGTTGTATGTTTTCATATGTGGCATAGGTTTTTCCCCTTGACAACCAATACTGGAAAAGACTTCACCATTTGATTGCCGAATTGATGTTTACCTTAAAAATGCATAATATTCCCTTTGCCCATGAATGTTTTCCGCAATCATAATTTTTGGGGGCAACTATAGGGGCACGGACAATTTATTTAGGGCACATGCCCCCAGCCCCAACCTTCACTCCGTAACTACGCCCCTGGTACCAATGACATTTGAATCAGTTTGTATCCAATTTACTTTTTTTTTTTTTTTTTACTGCTGTGATGTCCTGCCCATATAGCAGCTAAGCTTACCCTATATAGGTATGAAGGGTGCAGCTCCAAAAACTTACGAAACCTAGTAACAGATATAATACCCAAGATTATTATTTGTCGTTGTTTGGTATAGTTACAAATTTGGAAGTATCTGACACTTTACAGGTGCACCTTTAAGCTAACTAACATTCATCTTTTCACGTGGAACATGTGGAAGGCGGATTTAGATTTGGCGGTGAAACATTTCTGGTCGAAGAGTTGAATGTTGTTGTCGGTACAAGTATAACGTGATGCAAAAGGAACATTTGAACCAGCATGCCCCAAATTAGCATCAATAACAATCATTCTATACGCCAATGGGCGCTGATGTGAAATTAATTTCTTGAAACATAATTTTAATCGCTGCAAAGTGTACATACATTGTTGCTCCTTGTGTATAGCTAACTCGGAAGACCACCGATGTGAAGGATAAACTCGGGATTTGGTCAGTGTCATAGGTGGCTCCAGGGCTATACCCCCTGCTTAAACTTATCCGGGGTTTGTGTTCAACTTCACCATGGCAACTGGAACAGGTTTAAGGTCAATATGACGAAATTAAACAATTTTCTTTATAAATTGTGAACGTTTTAAAATAAATCAAATGGTAACCGGATGGGATACACACATTGCAGCAATTGTATACAGAATATAAATTATTCTTCGCTTGTACATTGTATAATAAACATGACAAATGTTTCCTCCATTCGTATATTCATCTAATTATTTTCAGTTCTTCGGGATAGCACAAATGGATCCCATAACGTAACTCTTATCTTATTATTATACATTTCAAACTGATTTGAGTATAAGGCACATTTTCTTCAAATAAAAAACAATCATTTGTTTTTCTTCTTTTTTTCATTTCAATTTATTTCCGTTTCCAACAATATACAGTCAAACCTGTGTATAGTGACCACCCAAGGGAGTCATGATTAGTGGCCACTGTAGACAGGTGACCTCTATATAGACAGGTTCCATAACAGTGTTTTTCTCTGCAGGGGATTACTTTTTTCTGGCCACTATAGGCAGGTTGGCTGCTATAGACGGGTGGACACCAAGACAGGTTTGACTGTATACGAATCAATTATAATCATTTACAAAATAGAGGAATACATATTGGAAACAGTTGGAAATCATTGGAACTTTAACTGGGCTTTCTCCTAGAACTTGTTTCCTAGTACCTACTATGTTTATCTTCAGACTACATAAACCTCACCAACACATTTTACATGATTTACTTCGCATCTCCATCTGTGGCCTTGGCTGTGTGTGTGTGTGTGTGTGTGTGTGTGTGTGTGTTTGTTTGTGTGTGTGTGTGTGTGTGTGTGTGTGTGTTTGTTTGTATGTGTGTGTGTGTATGTGTGCTTTGTTTTTAGGTGGGGATACCTAGATGGGTTCGAGGGAATTCCGACCCCCCCCCTTATTGTTTACTTTGACCAAACTGAATTCAAACCATCATGCTCCTCGAATTAAAGTGAGGCCTGTAAAGTGTCTAACTCCACGAAATTTACTTGGAGCTTCCTCGTTTCTCTTCTACCGTGTTGTTTAGCTTATGGTAAGAGAAGAATAAAATAGGGTTAGATTTGTTTAAATATCCCTTTTGTATGACGATATATACCATTCAGCTCAAAAGCTTTAACAAACGGTCATAAACCTCACAAACGTCCGTTGTAAAAGCTGACGCATATTTTCGCTTTTTTAACCAGGAAATTAAGCAGTGTTCTTTTTCAATGGAACTTTCACACATCATTCGGACATATCTTACAGTGATTTTGGTACAGGATTAAAGTCTCAAATGTCATTTTGGGCAATATCTGACACTTTACAGGCCTTACTTTAAGATCCAATTTGACATTAGCTCGTTAAAGGGATAGTTGAGTTTTGGTAGAGAGGGCGCTAGACTACTTTTTGTTGTTGTGAGGTAATCAAAAACCGAGTGTGAAATGTGAAAGAGCATAATATTTAAATAATAAAACCGTCTTTGTTTGATCAAAATCGGTTCAGAGACGGCTGAAATATCCATAAATATAACAATTTGTAATAAAGCTGGGGCCCCAGGTTTATTACAGAATTTTGAACCAGCCGTTAAAAATTCAAAAAAATGCTTCCTCTTTTCAAAAAGTTACAAAATAGGTATTTAAATAGTTGTTGGTTATTTATCTATCTAATCACTATTTCAACAAAACATCACATGCACAATATTTTATTCAAAATGGTTGAAACCGATGAGTGTTTAGAGAGCGCCCTCTTTTTGAATGATAACATGATCTTTACTACGTCATTTGTAATTTTGTGTTCCTTTCTAGTTATAACTATTAGTTTGTAATGTAATGGTGCAGGTTTTGGTTACTAAAATTCAGTTTCACCAAAACTGTACTCTCCTTACCAGAACTCAACTATCCCTTTAAAAATGCAAGGATTGCGTGTTTCTATATGCCTATCTAATGGCAAAAAAACAAAAACATTTCAAACTTCTTCAAATAAAGTATTGTTACTCTATGGTTAGGACGATGTACTCGAATGACGTATAACATAACATCACAATGTGGAACGCGTATTGCCCATGCGCACTACTACTTGTTGTTTCCTAGTTATGCACGATTTTTGTTGATATTCTTATTTCATGAGTCAACTTTAAAGCTATTAGCAATTTTTTTTGCGTTTTGCGGAACTTTTGGCTAGGTACTGAGCTTAAATAATTCGTAATTTTTCAGAAATTGTCATTCTTTGACGTAATATCTAATCAGCTGGCATACCGTATAATTATCATGGGATGCATATTTTCGAAATGCGCCCGAGATAATCGGGAGAGTTATGAGAAATCCGACATCGAGAACATCGAGGAGGTCGTTGATGTGTCCACCACAGGAGTGGAGATCGTCTTGTACGGCTTGGACCACGAGGATGATGACGAAACCCAAAATTACATCCTCAATACTGATCTCGATGGAAAAGCTATTTCATATTCAACAACTAAACGTCGTAAGTTCGATCAAAACAATGTTTCACAATAAAAAAATTAAAAAAGAATGTCACATATTATACAACATTAAAATGCGTGTATGACAATGAAATAGAGGAAAAAACGTTTTGATACTACATCATAGTGGAATAAACATAAACAAATTTCCTTTTGTATGAATTTCAGACATCATAATGAACGTGTTATACTTTTAATTTTGATAAATAATGAAATACAAAAGAAATGCGATATGACGATTTGCATTATCAACAATATTAAGCATTTATAATTATAGTGCATGAATTGTAGTCATATCATATCCTTTATTTATCATTTGAGGGTTTTTGTTGTTGTTGGTATGATTACTTGTAAATAAAATGTTTAAAAAAATAACTTATTATTTTACATGTATTCCCAATTTTCTTCATTGAAATAACAGACGATGAGTGCCCAACACACGAGGAACTCGAAGGCGTGACGTCACAATGCCACACAACTGGTGGAGGCGTGGCTACGGTCAAGGGCGTGGCCAACGACTTGACCCTCGAAAAGTCATCCAATCAGAGTGCCAGGGAGGAGGCCGCAAGGGAGAATATGGGAATAATTCAGGTTGGTCACTATTTAAATAGTACTACATAAAAAAAGTACTTATAAACATTTCAATGTGTTACTGTTAGGATTCAACAATCAAACATAGCCTACATTTTTAATAAGTGTTCACTATATAGAGATTTATGAGTAGAAACTTATTTACTTGAGCAGGAAACTTATGGTTAAACATCTCAATAATCTGCATTGCGTATGCAAACTGAGTTTTAGTCATAACATGATGTTTAGATATTTTTGCCACGCATTGTAATAAAATTATTATGAAATAGTGTATATTAAAAACTGTTATAACTTGCTTTTTTTTTTATTACATTTGTATTTTGATCTGTTGGTCTAACATAGTTGAAACATCACTTTTACATATTATTATTTGCATTCTTAAAATATGTATTCTTGCTATTCTTAAAACAAAATCAACAGGAGATCACTCAAACTCAACTCCAGGATCTGCAGCGAGCCAAAGAAAGGGTCTTCAGATCCATCGTTCGCAGAGAGGCACTGGCTGTGACTGCTGCTATCAGGGATTCTGAGGATCTCGGTGGCGCAGGACCGACCGGTGTGACGAATCAGGAGCCAGTATAAGCGTTGTTGTGCACTCTCTGTTCCTGCTGCCTTTGATGGAGCCCTCAGTGCCCTCAGTGAAGCGGATCTGATCGATGTGGCAAGCCAAGAGCCAGTTTCAACTTCTAGCGAAGCTTCACTTTATCAACCACACCCTCATCACCCGCTCGGTCGCCTCGCTCCCTCGCAATGTCCCCCCACTTTTAGAAACTGTTGACGCCCTTGGTTGCAGAGAACATTTTGAACACTGAAATTCCTCAAAGAAGCAATATCCCTTTCTTCTTCTTCTTCTTCTTTTTCGTATTGAACTGCCTCCTTCAATTCTGAAGATTCTTGCAGTATTCTGGTTGTGATGTGCAGGGTAACTAGTCAACCGGGTTAGTAACACCCTATATACTCTTTTCGAGAAGTAGACTAGGTTATTAGCAGGAGGTGTGATCGTCTCATACACGGGACATCCATTTATCGTCCTATCCGAGGGACGGAGTGTTTTCCGTGAATCCTCTCATGCAAGCAAACGGAAGCACGGGGGAAGGTCGTTAACACACTATACGAGAGTTAGCTCGAATTTATTGCGTGATAAAAAGTCGCATTAAATCACATGCAGATCTAGACACAGGACACAGTCTAGACCGTGTCCCGTGTCGGAGGATAAATCAGGACAAAGAATAGACTGATAACGATGCATTTAAATCTTCTAATTATTTATATTTCTACATTCATTTTAAAAAAATATATTAATTTTATCGAACTTACACTTATCAAAATAAATCTACACATAAAAACGTTTTTTTTTATTTGTAATTTTCTTCGCGAAAATATGTTGACAACTTTGAAAATGGAGCGTGCGTGTGTGATAATGGAATAAATACTGGCGTAGATTTGTGTAGGTTTCTCTTGTTCGTGGTTATCTATTCACCCCCTTCCCCCCCCCCCCCCCCCCCAAATTGATCGTTGATCGAGTTCATTCAACATTGTTTAGTTACCTTATAACATTATTAAACAAGTGCATACATATTCATGGCGTAGATCTGTCATTGATACCTATTCATCAGGGGGATGATCTATTCATTCATCCCCTGATGAATAGGTATTACGTAAGTATCTACGCCCATGTACATATTTAAAGGAAATAATAATGGAATGAAATTTATTTATCTAACATCGTTTAAAAAAAAATAACAGATAATAACAATTGGCAGAATATAATAGCTGAAACTGTGAAAGGGAAATTAAATTGTCCTCTTCAAAAGCTCGATCCAATGCCGAACTGGGACGACATTTTACATCTATTACACATAGGCCTATAGTGGGAAATCAAGTGAGCAAGAGTCAGGGAGGAAAAAAAAACATGCAGTGGTGACGTCATGATGACGTCATTACAACATATGTTGGGGTTTTGAAATTTGAAGGCAAAACCTTGGGGATCCCTCCAAAATTATTGCCGTGCTTGTATCATGAATCTAGAAGGTTCCTGTTTGTATTAGGTCGGCCTGGTTGTAGCTTCTTGACAAGGCATGTCTCGTCTGTGCTGAGTTAAATGCACGGTATAGTATGCATTATGCAGGAACGACTGGACAGCGCGACTACCCTGCACAAAAGAGGGGATCACACGTGAATTCACCACTCGTCAGATAGCCTCCATCAGGCGTTCAGTCGTTCCTGATCCTGCATGCAGCGCAGCCATTGCTTGCTTGAGACACGAAGCCTTGTTAAAGGCTAGCCTGGTTGAGGATCCTGGCAAATCGCCAATGGACATGGAGACATTATTCAATCATTATGCCCGGTCATGAACTATATTAGTACGAAGAAGCAATGATCGGTGGAATTAAATGGTAATACCAGGGAAATGGGAGACCTGGATAATATACCCTCAATTTCACAGAAAATAAATGATAATAATGAAGCAATCAACCCCTCCTATAGTGTCTTAGGGGGGGGGGGGGGGCTGTTTTGTGCTCCGAAAAAACAACAACAACACACCAAGAAACATAAGGGGGATTTAAACAAAACAAGAACAAAGGAATACATAAGGTGTGGCACTCAAATGTGTATGTGCCCCCACTCACTCCGACCACGCCACGCCACGCCATCACGAGGACCAGTGGCGTAGCTGGAGGGGGGGGGGGGGGGGTGGGGAGGTGGAGGCTGCGCCCTTGATAATTCGGAAAAACAATAGACAAACGAAAGGGACATTTTTGAAGAAGAAAAAATAGGGTGTGCCCCCAATCAGTCTGACCATGTTACGACATTGCCCCCGGTGCATGGTGTCGTCCCCCGGTGCAATGTTGACAATGTGTACGCATGATCAGGGGCGGATCTAGCTTTTTGCTAAGGGGGGGGGGGCGGGGTTGACCCAATGACGATGCGGATACTGTGTGGGTCTGGACACATGATGGCGATTTTCTATGCACATCACATTTCACTTGGCAGCCCATGGGGGGGGGGGGGGGGGGTTAAACCCCCTAACCCCCCCCCCCCCCCCCCCGTAGATCCGCCTCTGAAAAGGTCTTTTTAGCACTCGTGATGATATGTTCGCGAACATTTTATTTGCGCGGAAATTATAGGGTACTAACTACTAAGTATATATTTCATGAATATGTTCGCGGAAAATAGAAAAGAAGGGTACACATGTTATTAAAATGTTCGCGAAAATTGAAAAAAGGGGTACATTTCCGTGAACTAGGGCCATAAATCATTTTTTAAATCCGTGTACAAAAAGATCTTTAAAAAGGGGTCTGCAAAAAATGGGTATTTTTTTAATGCCAATTTGTACCCGTGTATGTATTAAAAGGGGGTATAATTTGCTGAAAATGTAGTACGCGAAATGCTGCAAACTAAAAAGGGGGTCATTTTAAACCTCTTCAACGATCATGTACGCCTTTGAATATGAAGTGACACTATACCAGGCATTACCCTATAGACCGGCAGCCCAGAGGTCTTTTGTGCATCGAAAAGCGTACTGATTGTTGAACATATGAATATTTAGAGGAGAATGTAACAAATCCAAAAATATTAGTCTCCCTGGGTGTATCCGTGGATAAAGGGGTCCTCTGCGCCTCCAAAAGTTGGCCCCTGGGGATTGTCCGATGCTTCTATTTTGTGCGATTGTACCGTGTTAATCGTCACTCACGACTCATCACGGCGGGGTAAGCGCATCGCAGACAATGGCGAAATCACTCAGGCATGTTACCTTTTTCGAACATTTTACGTTGGCTGTTTTGAAAGACGAAATACACGTAGATTCATTGGGGATTATATCCAAAACCTCTTGCAACTTAACAAATATGTCTTACAGATTACAGAATACATATTGATAGCACGTTTGCATATGCAAAGGCCATACATACATTGTAATGAACCCCATCACCAAAACAAGATCAAACAGGGCTTCCACTTACAAATTAATTTAAAGACATTACATAAACACCCGTCTCGAAAATAGCCGAATGCAGAGGAACCAATATGAGCGCATGACATAGCGACAGGGCACACACAAACACACACACACATTCACCTATGCGTCAAGAGGTCGCCTCATTTTGCGTTACAAGCCGATTTGAGATCCTGCGAGAGAATGTCTATTGTCCTCTAGCCGCAGCTATGGCGCCAATACACACATAAAACTGACCTTTACGTCATAGGTGTGCAGCGATCGTGTCGTATGGGTTCATTTATAACATTTACGTACGGAAATACAATTTCTGAAAGTGGAAGGTCATTTTTGTAAAAACAACTTTGACGAGTCGATCTTCAACGATCAGATAAGGCAACTGTAGGGTAATTTAACGGATAGACATTTGTATCCAATATGTATTCTGTAATCTGTAAGACATATTTGTTAAGTTGCAAGAGGTTTTGGATATAATCCCCAATGAATCAACGTGTATTTTGTCTTTCAAAACAGACAACGTAAAATGTTCGAAAAAGGTAACATGCCTGAGTGATTTCGCCTTTGTCTACGATGCGCTTACCCCGCCGTGATGAGTCGTGAGTGACGATTAACACGGTACAATCGCACAAAATAGAAGCATCGGACAATCCCCAGGGGCCAACTTTTGGAGGCGCAAAGGACCCCTTTATCCACGGATACACCCAGGGAGACTAATATTTTTGGATTTGTTACATTCTCCTCTAAATATTCATATGTTCAGCAATCAGTACGCTTTTCGATGCACAAAAGACCTCTGGGCTGCCGGTCTATATCCACATCACAAGGGCTCACAAGATTCAGGATTCATAAGGAACCCGGGATGATAACAGATCCCAGTATCCCACTATCATGCAAATCATTTTTGTGTACGGCATAATGTGATACCCTGTAACAATTATATTCTTTATTTTGTTCCTGTTCACTCCAGCTTGTTGCTGGTCGCACCTTCCATCTACCTGTGTATAGTCAGTTGTCATTTTGTTCGCCTGAAGAAGAATCTGCCAGATTCGATAGCTCGCGGCTTCATTTATTTACAAATATTGTATTCCTTTGAAAAAGAACGAAATAATGGATCATTTGCCAACATCTTGCATTGTTATTTGGACTTTGGTTAAGGGCTATGGTGACCAGTGGCGTAGCTGAGGGGGGGGGGGGGGGGGGGAGGGGTAGGGGGCGCACTGGATGAAATTGACATAAAACGAATAATTCGTTTAAAATTCTTTAAAATTCTTCAAAAATAAAGAAATACATAACGTGTGCCCCCTCGCAATTATCAGTCTGACCAAACTATGTCTCTGATGATGGCATTTAATGTGTTTATAAGTCGGCTGTCTGATATACATTTCATATTTAAATGTAGTCATTTTTTAATTGCGCTCAGATACTCTTTGGACTCTTTCTATCCCTCTATAATTATATGTTTCCTTTCTTTGCGCATTGATACTGTATTGCAATATCGCGCTGATAAGTGTGGATTATTACAATTTCTTTCTTTCATTATAATCTTCCCGCTCAACAGGGGCTCAACATCTTGCGATCGAATTTCTTAGAAGTAGTATTGAGTGAGAGTCAATGGACGGACGCTGCTACTCGAGTACAGTGGTACACTACACTAGTATAATCCCTGGTATGACCGTGATGCTAAATACATTTTCAAGGAAAAGGAGTTGACCCTTTCAAACGTGCTTCCTCTAAAAAGTAAACATCTTTTGAGGACGATAATATATCTCCCTGACTTCAGATAATTATGCCCCGCGGAGACCTAGTACCTAGTACAAGTATTACTCAGCGGGCTACTTTGTTTGTGTTGTTTTCATTTTCTCGGAAAAGATGTAAACAATTCCAGCGAGGGGCGTGCTCTTTTCCCAAGTTTCAACGAATCACGATAGCTAGAAATGACGTCATGCAGCATGTGGTGTACCGATCGCGATGCTAAAATGCTTGTTTACGATGCATACTGTACGCAATATACGTACGGACGTGATGTCTGAACGCAGGCCTAATACCTATATAAAGTGTTCATATGCAGGATCGAAGCTCATTCAGTTTTCATTCATTTCATTGACTCAAGATCTGACTTGGAGCTGATATGGAAGCATAAGTATGGATTTTGACGCGAAAATACGTATTCTCCTTCTTACTTGCTGTCTAGCTGTGCCTGCCGTGCAAGCTGACAGGTAATATTGAGTTTTTAAAGTGAAGTTCTTCTTTCGCATTTTTGTTTGTTCCCTAGCTAGTAACTCAATAACCTAACAGGCGCCGTACGTAGTACGGCGCCTGGCATACTGAGGTCTGTATGGGTCATTCTTCGATAAGTGTATATTTTCGACCATCGTGAGATCGTGAAAATCAAAACTGTTTCTCCACTTTCTTTATGTGTGTTTAATATATGTTAACATCTGTAGATTAGGGAAATATGGTTTGGCGCGATCTTTAATGGGGCTATGTAATATTTTGGGGGGTTTTATTACATGTACACTGTTAATGCGTCATCTCCGTCACAACATTTTTGCACAACTAGATCGTCGCATTTTAACTGAAGAACATAATTCACTTCTTATTCAATCTTTGTTTGGAAAGAAAGGGTGACTGTGAAAAGAAAAAAAAAAACATTGGTCAACCATAATCACATTTTTTTCTCTAGAGCCACCATTTATACTTGCCTTGCTGAATAAATAGTGAATTTTGCCAAATAGTTTTGCTTTCAATCAGTGTTATGAAATTTTCTCAGGAAATTAGGATGAAGAGAGGTACATGATTACGAGTAAATAGATCACTAAAAATACCAATACGAATATTTTTTACCAGAGTATAATCTTTGTTTAAATTTATGCATTTGAACTCAGCGTGACGGAGATGACTGAAGCGTGACGGAAATGACTGAGGCGTGTATTTAACATGTTTAAGAATACATTAAAATCACATGTTATATAATAATCTAAAATTCATGCAAACTAAGCTTTGTCATAGAATATTTGTCAATTTTGAACAACATTGTGTGTCAATTAACTGAGTTGACAATCCAACTAAAAATCACCATCTCAGTCACAAAAGAGCCGTGACGGAGATGACGCGTGACGGAGATGACTATCAGACACATTTAAAGCGCCGATAGCTAATGGCAATGTATTTGATACAAATGAGCGATAGTGATGTATGGTTGTTCGGTGGGCACATTCATACAAATGATTAGAAATTCAATCTAACATCTTTATCTAGCTAATATCAATCGTTCGGAGATGATAATCATCATCTCCGTCACGAAAAAAACGTGACGGAGATGATGCGTGACGGAGATGACATTCAGACACATTTAAATTGCTGATAGCTTATAGCAATGTATGCAATACAAATAAGCGATAGTGTTGTATAGTTGTTCCGCGGGCACATTCATATAAATGATTAGAATTTCAATCTAATATCTTTATCTAGCTAATATCAAGCGTTCGGAGATGACGCTTAATAAAGGTACGGACCTGGTTTTTGACAAAGATCTCAAAAAAACAATGTTACTTACCTATAGACCGGGGAAAAAACATGTCTCTTCTTTCTACTACCTAGTCACCCGACATGTTGCCACCACGATCACTCAAATTTAGCATATTTTTGTACCGTAGATGACGGACTCAAAATGCGTGACGGAGATGACGCAAAATATCGGGACACACAAAACAGATTCCCTTTTTAAAATTTTTTTTTTAATCGTTGCATGTGTGCGTATTTAATCTTGGTATTCGTAGTCAACTCATACAATTGAATATATTAAGGTATATTAGGACAAAAAATATGCATCTTTTTTGAAATGCTGTATTATGATAGTTTTACATGATGCCATCGTGACATGCGAGTTTGAGGGGGGTGGAACATTAAAAAAAATAAAATTAAAAAAAGTATAAGAGTTATCACTTTACTTTTTTTTGTATTTGTTGATTTTTTACTTACTTGCAAGTCAACACAAAGAGGTAACGCAAAAAAAGCTTTAATTTTTTTTCTATGCGACACCAAAGTAGCGGGACGCAAAACTATACACTTATCGAAGAATGACCCGTATACCGTGATGGTAACACTTTATAGGCTTTAATAACGGCAAACACACTTGTCAAACAAACACAATATCAGTGGCGCCGATTCCATCCGAAAACACAATGCATTGGGGGGGGGGGGGGGCGAGCATTGTTTGTGAACAATGCTCTGCCCCCCCC
>JBAMJV010008677.1:0-2500 GCA_037951105.1 Echinarachnius parma
CAGTATGTTTATTTGTGAATACGTATGGATGTTTATTTGTGAATACGTATGGATGTTTTTTTGTGTAACTTAAATTGAATGAGCATGTATGGAAATTGGTCACCCATTGACGAAATTGAATGCACAAACGAGCGATTGTCAAGCTTGCCGTATTAAATTGAATGCCCATTTTTTGAAAATAGCGCCCAATGATGAAATCGAATGCCCATTTGCGAATTTGAAGTGTGCGATTTGAAATGTGGGTGCCCATATACGAATATGCATGCTCGGAATATGAATTTGAATGACCAAAGCGACTCCTCCACGGCAATTTGACGAAATTGAATGCACATAAAACGAATTTGGGCGCGTAATGTGGGAAATTGGCCGGGAAAACCTATATTAAATGAGTACAGGGCCGGAACTGGGTCAAATAACCTTAATGGAGGTTCCCGAGGTGCAGCCCCGGAAGATTTTGGTTTTGGGCAGTTTAGCATTATCAAAAAGTGGTTTAAAGAAGACTACAGTAACAACTTCCATTCATGAGAGGGGGCAATGCTCCTTTATTTTTAATGTTATTATATATTTTGAACCCCAAATATTGGGGGGGGGGGGGGGGATGATAATACAGGCCATCCCCCCCCCCCACCTGAAATATTGGGGGGGGGGAAATATATCCCCCCCCCCCCCCCCCCCCCCCCCGCTTACAGGATTCACAACCACTTGGTCTTGATCTCGGTCTCGAAAATATCGACAATTCACGGTCTCGGCTGCGACAATTTTCTACGACTACCCCCCCCCCCCCCCCCCCCCTCGCTTACAGGTTTCCCAACCACTTGGTCTTGGTCTCGGTCTCGAAAATGTCGAAAATTCACGGTCTCGGCTGCGACAATTTTCTATGACTAAAATTGTGGACCGGACCTGGTCTCGGTCTCGAAAATTTTGAAGGTAATTGGTCTCGGCTTCGAAAATTGTCTACGACTATACCCCCCCCTCCCCTTTAACAAATCTTTGGTACGCCACTGCTACTACTACTACTACCAGTGGCGTAGCGAGGGTCAACGGATTGGGGGGGGGGGGGCACAACTGCGAGGGAGCGGAGCGACCAAGCACCCGAGGGGGGGGGGGGGGGAGGGTGTGGGAGGGAGCTTTTGCAAATTTTCACTCGAAATAATGCAATCTGGTGTGTACCTTGGAAGGAAATTTGATAATACTAAATTAAAGAAATCATGACTTAAATCATCTCCCTCATGATTAGACCGCTATACATTATAAATTAGTATACAAACACAATCGAACCTACACAAATACGCCCACATCGTCCGTGCATGTCTATACCTTATTTGGGGGAGGGTGTTTACCCCCTCCCACATGGATAAATGTTCGAAATTGGTGTTTAAAATATCACTTTAGAAGTATGGTCATTATTATCCTTCATTATTATATCATTTTGTAAGATTTTTAACATATTTGAAAAAAAGTGAGGATTGTTTGTACTTGTACAGGCCACCCCCCCCCCCCCCCCCCCCCCCCCATCAAAAAGTGGGGGATATGTCCCCTATCCCCCGGGATCAAACGCCCGTGGACACACTAAAACTCGCGCTGTTGATCCCATGTGTATATCCTGGTGGAACTGTGGTTTCTGGTGTACATTGGGTGATTTCAAGTATGGTGTTTAAGGCCGGTGTTAGTGCTTATTACACACAAACACCAGTTTGATAAACACTAACACCAGCCCTAAACACCATACTTGAAATCACCCATTGTCTGGTTAGGTGGATCTGTAAATGGTGCGCTTAAGATGTTTTCGACTACTTTCCCAAAACTGTTATTCATCTTTAATGTAGAAGGATCATTTTCAAGAAGGGGGCTAAAGGTTCTCTAAAGTAGAAGGGGCATTGCGAGGGAGCGAAGTGACCAAGCACGACACGGGTCCCTTGGGTTAGGTTCAGTAGGCCTATGCTCAATTGATGTAGATGTCGACTCTGGAGAAGATAACTGGTGCTCTTATTTCTTTGCCTATACAACTATGCGCCTATAATTATAGCATGCATGAAGGCGTCAAACGGTCAAAATTATCTATAAGAGCGGAGGCATCATTATCATCACACATAATAATGAATGATAACGACACATATTTGGCTTAATTTCGGGTCGTTCGACATTTTTTTTTGCCAAACGATTGGGGGGCACGTGCCCCCGTGCCCCCCCCCCCCCCCCCCCCCCGTAGCTACGCCACTGACTACTACTACAAAATGAAATTAATCTTTTGTATTTCATGGCGTTCCCGTTTATGTTATTGACCGCCTAATTTACCCTTTTTAATCACTTCAATAACTTCAATAATAAATATTATTAGCAATACATTAGGAAATCCCTCATATCAAACAATTCGATCATTAATATCTAAGTAAAGTAAGAGAACAAACCGTTTTATTGCTCGAATTTTAAAAACAAATAATACTATGCGTAAGGAACGTTAACGGTAAAATGTCATCAGATTTATTTAAATGAACTTACA
>JBAMJV010008677.1:7500-20981 GCA_037951105.1 Echinarachnius parma
TACCGGGTCTGAGGGCTGGTCAGTAGATGCATGTCGGTTAGAGTCGGATAGTTGATTGGTTGATTGTTCTTTTGAGTCTACAATGCATAAACTAAAGGTATGAATGAAAGTGATTGCTTTATTCCATTCATTCATACACTAATTACTTACTTAATTAACTAATCAATCAATTAAATTAATTTATTCATTCATTCGTTCATACATTCAATATTCATTCATTCATTCATTCAATCGTTCGTTCGTTCGTTTGTTCGTTCGTTTGTTTGTTCAATCTTTCGTTAGTTCGTTCGTTCGAAGTTCGTTCGTTGGTTGGTTGAATTGGTTGGTTGGTTGGTTGGTTGCCAGGTTGGTTGGTTGGTTGGTTGGTTGGTTGGTTGGTTGGTTGGTTGGTTGGTTGGTTGGTTGGTTGGTTGGTTGGTTGGTTGGTTGGTTGGTTGGTTGGTTGGTTGGTTGGTTGGTTGGTTTGTTTGTTTGTTTGCCCATTACATGCATTCATTCAATCATTCATTCATTCATTTATTCGTTCATTATTCATTCGTTCATTCATTCGTTCAGTCATTTATTTATTCATTCATCGATTCATCATATTAGCTTCGGCAACGAAGTATAAAGGTCAACGAACGTACTGTTGGCACTAGTTTGCACTGTTTAAGTTGGCACTAGTTGGCACTGTTTAAGTTGGCACTGTTTAAGTTGGCACTAGTTTGCACTGTTCGTTCGTTTGTTTGTTCAATCGTTCGTTAGTTCGTTCGTTCGAAGTTCGTTCGTTCGTTCGTTCGTTCGTTCGTTCGTACGTTCGTTCGTTCGTTCGTTCGTTCGTTCGTTCGTTCGTTCGTTTGTTTGTTGTTCGTTGGTTGGTTGATTGGTTCGTTTGTTTGTTTCTTGGTCCATTACATTTATTCAGTCATTCATTTAATTCCTTCATCGATTCATCAATCTTCTTCACCAACGAAGTATAAAGGTCAACGAACGTACTGTGATATCCGCGGATACTATTTGATATCTGTACCGGATCTGAGGGCTGGTCAGTTAGAGACATTTCGGTTAGAGACGGATAGTTGATTTGTTGATTGTACCTTTGAGTCTAAAATGCATAAACTAAAGGTATGAATGAAAATGAATGCTTTATTCCATTAACTGATACACTAATTACTTACTTAATTAATTAATCAATCAATTGAAATAATTAATTTATTTCGTAATTGTTCATTCGTTTGTTCGTTTTTTAGTTCATTCATTCGTCCGTTCGTTCGTTTGTTTGTTCAATCGTTGGTTGGTTCGTTCGTAGTTGTTTGACCATAATTTCAAGGGCAGAATAAACTTCATTTGATCAAAATCGTTTCATTATAAACGGCTAAAATGTAATATATCGTTTGTTCAAAATCGTTCGTTCGTTTGTTCATTCGTTTGCTTGTTTAATCGTTCGTACGTTCGTTTGTTCGTTCGTTCATTCGTTCGTATTTGTTTGTTCGTTTGTTCGTTCGTTTGTATTTCTTTGTTTTTCCAAAAAATGTCCCATTTTGTTTTCTATTGTTTTTGCACATTATTGGGGGCACGTGCCCCCCCCCCTACAGTGCCCCCCCCCCCCCCCCGTCGCTACGCCACTGATGGAGCTAGTTATTACTTCAGGCTTTTCGCACTTGTTCGCACTACTTGCTGCACTGTTGAGGCATCAGACGGGTGAACCTGGCGTCCACATACCTTGCACTACATATCAGACGGGTGAATGGCGTCCGCATACTTTGCACTACATAATTATCAGACAGGTGAATGGCGTCCGCATACTTTGCACCACATACACTACATAATCGAGCCAGCGACGACGCGGCGCACGGCCAGCCCCGTGGCACAGCGGGGCGGACAACACACGGGTACCCTGGCGTTCGCAATTAAGCAGCTAGCGAACTGGTATTGTTGGCACTAGTTTGCACTGTTTAAGTTGGCACTGTTTGAGTTGGCACTGTTTGAGTTGGCACTGTTTGAGTTGGCACTAGTTGGCACTGTTTGAGTTGGCACTGTTTGAGTTGGCACTAGTTGGCACTGTTTGAGTTGGCACTGTTTGAGTTGGCACTAGTTGGCACTGTTTGAGTTGGCACTGTTTGAGTTGGCACTAGTTGGCACTAGTTGGCACTGGTTGGCACTAGTTGGCACTGGTTGGCACTGGTTGGCACTGGTTGGCACTGGTTGGCACCAATTAGTAGGACCGGTTGTAACTATTAGTTTGTATCGTAATCGTGCAGGTTTTGGTTACTAAAGTTAAGTTTGACCAATACTCAACTATCCCTTTAAATGTTTTTAATTCGATTTTATATAACTTGTTTTAATCATGATTATTACTGTCATTGGTATTAGGCCTATTATTATTATTATCATTATTATAATAATTATTAATTATATTATCATTGATAATATTATCATCTGTACATTTGTCATCCTCATCATCATGCATTTTATGTAGATATTCACTTTGAAATGTAAAGCAATATAACGCCAAACCACACACACACACACATGTGCAGACTCGCACTCATAAACATGCATGTTCACACAAACACACACTTGTGACCCTACACATACAAACATGCACCCATCACACACACACATACATGCATGCTCACACAAACACTTGTAACCCCACACATACAAACATGCAACATACACACTTACATGCTTACAGCCTTACACAAACACACTTATGTGACCCCACACATACAACATGCACCCCTCCACACACACACACACACACACATATACGCCCATGCTCACACAAACACACTTATGTGACCCCACACATACACACACATGTGCATGCTCACACAAACACACTTATTTGACCTCACACGCTCACATACACACATGCTTACACAAACACACACTTATGTGCACCCTTACATTCACACATGCACACATAAACCGCTTATTCTAGTTGACATAAATGCAACAAGGGCCTGTAGGCATTCCATATCCCTATCTAGTTTTGTCCATTTAACAACAAAAACATACATGGAAAATACATTTAAAAACATAACTGCATAGTCATTAAATGTTCATTTTATTTTCATCACATACAACTACATGTTGGCCTTCATGAGGTTAAAACAATGAAATGTATGTATTCCACATACAGTGAAACCTCATTATAACCAGCACCTTGGGCCCATTCAATTTACCTCGTGATATAAGTTTTCTTATTATATCAGGGCTTCAAAATAATGAAATATATCAAACCTGGACCTGTGAAATTACCTTGCTATATCAGGTTACTCATTATAACAGAGCTCATTATAAAGAGGTTCCACTGTAGTAATACAAATGATGCGTCACAATGATTCATGGGTTACAGTCCGTTATTCCGAAGGTTCAGTTATTCCGAAGGTTCGTTATTCCGAAGGTTCCTTATTCCGAAGGTTCGTTATTCCGAGGGTTCGTTATTCCGAAGGTTCGTTATTCAGAAGGTTCGTTATTCCGAAGGTTCGTTATTCAGAAGGTTCGTTGATCCGAAAATAGAATCGGGTTCGTTATTCCGAAGGTTCGTTATTCCGAAGGTTCGTTATTCCGAAGGTTCGTTGATCCGAAAATAGAATCGGGTTCGTTATTCCGAAGGTTAAATCGGGCTTGTTATAATACAATAGTTTGTGTTTTGTTTATTTAATTTACATCCTGCATTAAGCATAGGCTACCCCTCCCCCTTTCCCTCCCTTGGCCAGACCAATCAAACATTTAAGTTTATTTTATCTCTTTATATGAAATTATAGCATTACTAGCTGTACCCGCGGAAATCCGCGGGTTTTTGAAAGAGAAAGACGATGATGACATAACAACACTTTAAAACTTTACTAAATATCCCACAGTCATCATTTAAATAGTAAGACAAAATAGACTTGGGCGATTCAATCCCCACCCCACAACCCGTCGGGGCCCCGTCCAACGATACATCCGACCAATGTATAACAAAATCATGATGGTTTAGTATCCACGCAAAGTTATTCAGTTATCCCCCCATATTTCATTATGATCCATAATTTGTTCCGCTTGTATTAAAATAGATACAATAATATATGTTTGTGTTCTTGCTAATAAAGTAGCTTCGCCGCTCCCCCCCCCCCCCCCCCCCCCCCCCGCGGCTCCAATTGCCTGTATGACAAATAACCCGTCGTGTCCCCTACACGTTTCATATCATAAACTAAGTTCTCCCGCGTATACCTTTGTTCATATTCTTGAAGATATTACCTCCCCCGTCCATTCTACCCCCACCCCCCCCCCCCCCCCACCCCCTAGGCGTCTCTTCTGGTACTGCATGGTAGCTTCGTGGCTGACTTAATACATCTTACCACAAGCTGGCGCAATTATAGTATCGTGTACGGTAGGGCGAATGAGATAGTGACCAGAGACGATGGTCAGCAGGTCAGTGAGCTATGCAAATAAACTACGGTTCGGTGGGGTAATTAGATGACTGCGCGACGTGTATACACGGCTGTACAGCCATTGCGCGTTGTATAACCGCAGCTAAATTGAAGTTGTCGCATTTTGTCGTCGATGCACTTACAAACACGATGCCAATCGGCAATAGCGATCATTACCATACCATCCGCGTAATATAAATATTGATATTTATCAAAACCTGGGTAGTTTCGCAACGTGTTATATCTAAAATGGTTTCTCGATATATTATTTGTTTTATCTACTCCAATTTATATTCTTACAAATACTTTTACGGCGATAAATCGTTAGTCAATGCTCGGCGTCTTAAACGGGCAATTGACATTGCTGACTTTCCCTTTTCTTCGATCTGGACGACGACCACGGGGTGGGAGCGACTCGGGAATGCCTTATTGTCCTCCGCAAAACGTATATCCTTCGATCGCGACGGTCGGGAAGTCGCCGAATCCTCGGGGTGAGGATATCTCGAGTGGGAACCATTTTGGGGGGTTGAAGCTTACCGTATTAATATAATAGATGATACATGTGTGCTTGTGGATATTGAGCAAGCCTGTCTGCAACACACATCTAGATACATGCTGTAGTACATAATGTCTGTGTTCTTGCCATGCACTAGAGATAGACAGGTCGTGCAAATGTCACGGGGCCTTGCTGTGATGTCCAATTGACTTCTATTGTACAAAATAATGACAATGTACACATGTATGGACGTACATTGGACATTGGTTATGCTCTGGCCTTTATGCCCACACAGAATCCACCATTTGTGTGACATTTAATTTGTTTAAATATTTTTTTTAATGAAGAAATTGAAGAATGCAATCAAAATTTCCAAGAAGAACTTTTATGTGGGTAAATTGCTCTTATATTTTACCTGAGTGTAGTGTGATTTTGTACTTGTAAAGGTCAATATTGCAAATAAATGTCAACAAGCCAATTTTCTCTCAATTTTGTACTTGAATACTTTTTGGAGGAAAATTGGAAAAGTAAGTCGGGGCTTCATATTAACGATATACTTGAGTACGGGTTGAGGTTTGTTAATTTGCCGAACAAAATGTGTTGTACAGTCTTGAAGATGAAGTAATAATGTTGGAATATCAAATGAAAGCATTATATTTGCATAATTCAGTTTCAATATTTGTCAAAATTGAAAATAAAAGCCAAACTCTTGATCAAATTAACATTAAAAAATACACTGCCATTCATTCACCTCCTTAGTCCTTACTAGCCCGGACGATTGCAGGCACATTACTCCTCCTGTTTTATGTTAGCTGTTTTTTAAAATGATAATAATAATAATAATTATTATTATTATTATCATTAATTAGAAATTATTATTATTATTATTGTTATTGCTAATTTCTATTGATATTGCTATTATTATTGTTATTATTATTATCATCATCATTATCATTCAATTATTATTATTGTTATTGTTCTTCTTGTGCTTGTCAGCCCCTGAGCCAGATGCCGCGCAGCCACAACCCCTACCTGGACCGGGAGCACTGCCTGCTGTGCCGACGGGAGCGCCCCGACCCCCCAGCCAATCGCATCCCTCCGGGGGTGGGCAATGGCGCCGAGAAGGAGAACAACGGCCAGCTACCCATCACCCAGGTAAGTGCAATTGTATTTTAGCAAAGATTGGGATCATTTGAAAATTGAAAACAGTGTGCGGGTGAGGGTCATTTTTTCATCCATGGGGAGATAAAAAAAGGAAATTGCTATAATGTTCAGCTACACAGTCATTACCCAGGAGTGCATTGGTCTTTTAGCAAATAGTGGGATCATTTGAAAATGGTGTGGGGGTGAGTAAGGGGGTAGCCCGGGTAGGGAGGGGGTGATTCAGTTCAGGAGGTCAAATATAAATTATATTGTCAAGCTACCTATTACCCAGGTGAGTGCACTACTGGGATTAAGAGAGGAAATTATGAAGAAAAGAAAAAGGTTGGGCTCTGGAGTTGACAACCACCCCCCACCCCCCCCCCCCCACCCCCCCCTAATAATGCAAATGTTTAGGGCAATTTACCCCTCAAATATAAAATATTGCAATCAAACAAAAATGACTTAGCTAGGGGCGATGTAGCCTTGAATAATTTTACATTGAGCTAAAAATCACTAAATACTCCACCATGCATGCATACATTGTGTATGTCATGCAATTTTACCATTTTTTATGTACCATGATGATTCACAAAAATGTTAGTTTAGTGAAGGTATTAATCATTGCTAATAATGGGAGTACAGTGGTCACGATAAATCTGTTACATAATTGAGGAAGCATTGAATGAAAGAGGAAACTATTTGTAAATTTAGAAAGGAAAAGGGAGCTAGTAAAATAGCTTTCAATTATAAAAGATATAGAAAAAGGAAATATCAATGAGGGAAATTGTATTTTTAGCAAAGACTGGGATCATTTGAAAACAGCAGGGGGGGGGGGGTAACTTTTACATTTTGTGATTCCGGGGGATAAAATAGGAAATCATATAATGGTTAGCTGTATGGCCTTGAGACTACAGGGTGATGTTATGAATCAGAATGCCAACTTTTGGTGAGTGCCAGGAAAAATTCCCTGGAAAAAAATTAGGGCAGATGCCCCCTGCATTAAGTTACTTGCCAATTGTGCATGTAGATACTTTTTGCCAATATTATTTTTTTGTCAGCTGACTTGGTGTATTTTATTTTTAGAGGGGGAAAAATATGATTCAAACTGCTTGAACAAAAATTAAAGCGTTGCGTGCTGGTAGGATAGATGTATACATGTACATTTAAGAGCGCAGGGCTCGAGAATAGCACTTGCCCATTCTCTTGAGGCCACTGAAAATAAGTTTTAGGCCATCAAAAGATCGCTAATCTAAATTTTTACTTGCTGATGGCGACTGGGCAACCAAATATATAACAATATTTTCAATGTTTTTTTCTCAATTGCCTAACTGGGCTATAAGAAGCCATACATAATTATAAGCATGGTAAGAGGAATATATATGTGACCTTACACCTCAAAACGACCGTTATGTCGCTGTGGTAGTTTCTCTTTTATCAGCTAAAATAGTCAAATTTTGTTCAAAATATGAGATTCATGATTTTGGTATTTCCTGAATAAGCATATCTTAATCTACCTTCTGGGAAATTTTGAGCATCAGACATCATGTTTAAATATTAATTTTTAATTTTATAAATGTGATCTTATTACAGCCCATGAATAGACACAGATCTTTTAAGCCGCCCGTTTCTCCCTTATTTTAAAAATGCATCAGCCATATTTGATATCTTTGGCATTCATTTTGAAAGGGTTTGCTTAGTCCAAATATGACCAATTATATACCATTTTAAAGGTAATGACTTCTATTTTAATGTTATATGAAAATCAGCAAAATCATTTTTTCCGACTTATTGGTCGTTTTGTGGTGTAAGGTCACATATGAACTGTTGTAAATGCAGTGCCTGAAATTGTTATTTTGTACTAGGTGGGCAAGTGAAAGATCATGGTTTCTCAGTTTTTGAGGCCAGAAACTGAATCTGGTGGGAAAAGGGAAAAGATTGAAACATTGTTTATAATGATCTTGGTTGCCTGTTTGGGTGAGTACAATTCTGATGTACCAGAGATAATTTTTGGTGGCCCCACCATTTGATTAATTGTTGTCATTTTGCAGAACTGGATTTTATCAGAATGATAACCATGTTTGTTAATTCTTTTAGCGTAGTACTACTTTGTGTGCACTGTTTATGTGTACATACTGTCAAGTACTATATTTTGGCATTTGTACATGTCTGATGGACATAGCAAAATGAACTTGAACTCTGCCCTTTTTTTACTGGGAGGAATTCTGTAATAGTACTTATGAATACATCGTATACATTTGTGTATGTTAGTGCCTGCATTACAGAGCTTAGGGGGGGGGGGGGTTAAGTTTGCATCCAATGCTCTTTAAAAAAAAAATTGTTATGTTCTTTCTGTGAGTGTAGAAATGATCAATAATGTTTACAACTGAAATGTTTAGTTTATATAGAAAAAAAATTCTTGTGCTGTAGTGTTTTTTGTGTTTTTGGTTTAAATTTGTTGAAGACACTCATTTTATGATACACTTACTTGAATTTGAGTATTATCCATACATTATTATTATTATTATTATTATTGCCAGGGACAGTCCTCCATGGGTTAAACTAAAACATTCAACAGGTTACAAGGATTTAAATGTTGTTATTTTTTTTTTTACACTGAGTACGGATGGTCTATAAAACAGGAAGTATGTCTATAAACCCCCTTCTGCCTGTACGAGGTCAAATATATTCAAGATTAATCTGTCCAAGTACACGTATGTAGTTAAAGGGAAAGGAAAGTTCTTATCAGACTTAATTTTAGTGGCTAAAACTAAATGGCATTAATTATCATCTTGAACTAATTAATATCATTCTTACAGGCTAGATTGATAGAACGTAATCGTGAATTATATAAGAAGAGACTGTTTTCATTCAAATTTGCAGCCATTAACACAAGAGGGTGCTCTTTATACACAATGGAAGATTGGACCTTTCTCTGCAGAGCGATTATCAAAATTAACCTCTGACCCACAACTTACCTTTATCCCTTTAAACCATTATTCTTGTCAAATCAGTCCTTTTAAAATTCTTGTAAAATCAGTTTTAACCAATTGCTTACATGGAAGCATGGAACCTGGTGGGCCCTGTACCTCTATGGGAATATAATAAAGTTCTGTAGTAAAGAACAGGTTAACCCATTGTCTACTGAACTTGGTGTACCATGTATTAACTCTATAGGAAATGCACAATCTCATGGGCATGGAGTTAATACTGCGCAGAGTACAGACTACTCATCATGCTGCACAGAGGGGGATGCCCTACAACAGGAAGTAACGCCTTTCTGGGGTCCAAATTCCACGAATTTATGAATGTCAGAGTATTACAGCTGTTATATTTGTTTTTCTTGCAGTACAACATGTGTAAAACATATCCTGATTAAAAAAAAGTACAATAATATTGCTTTGGAATAGTATCATTTAGCAAATCATACATAGAGCAGAGCTTGCCAACTAGTACAGATTTTCCGTAATTGGTACGGAAATTGACAACCATTACGGGAGTACGGAATGCCGCTTAAAAATTACGGGAAAAAAACAAACAAAAAAAAAAAAAAAAAAAAAAAAAAAAACGATTATTTATTTATTTATTTTATTTATTTATTTTTATTTTTTTCTTTCTTTTTTTCTTTTCCTTTTCCCCCGGATATATCCGATATCTGCTCGTTTTTTTCAATTAGAATCAGCAGGGCAGTGCCATGTTAGTCGTTAGTCTACAAACCATTGTCAAGATGAAAGCCTTCGGATGTCTTGTGACCATATACAACAACCATTTCTACATTGATGACCCCGACGTGATTGGCTCTACCAGTCTAATCTCCCTATCATTAATTCTCTTACCATTTGTTTATTTGTTTTGTTTATTTGTGATACATGTAAAATACCTTCACTTTAGCAATAGATTAGCAGGGTTCAACGTGCCATTTTATGACCGAATCTATAGAATGGGGTTCCCCGTTCTGCTAAACATTTTTGCCGATGCCGGGTCAGTTAACCGTCGTGTAACCGTTTCACTAAACTTATAGTTCATAGAGCCGCGTAGGAAATTACTGATTTCTTCCCCAAATTACTGATTTTGAGCCTTGAGACTACTGATTTCATGTTCTAGAGGTTGGCAGCTCTGATAGAGATCATTACTTCACAAGTACCATTCTGTGTTTAAAGGGCAATTCCATAAATATGTCAACCAGTAGGCCAAAATTTCAAAATCATCATATTGGTCCAAATGATACATCAATTTGAAGGTAATAATGTGAACTGTCAAAAACCATTCATTAAAAAAAAAAATTGATCAAGGTCAAGGTCATGATACCCTTCCAAATCAAGGCATACTGAAGTTTCTGATTTTTCTTTGCTGTAACATACCATTTGATCTTTTTATGTATTTCAATTAAAATAAACTGAATAATTAATTGACCATGATAGATGTACACAGTATAACTTTCTGAATCCATTACCACACATAAATTAGAAAAATACTCTTTTAATTACGATTTGTAGCTAATTAATATCAGGACTATTTTTGTCATGTACGTCCGACACGGAAAAACACTTATTTTCAATTTCACGAAAAGACAAAGAACCCAATAAAGGGCAGGATGTCAATGTAAAGCAAGTTCTAACCCCTCTACACAGAGAGTAAAAAAAAAATTCCAATCATCACTAATTAAGGAAAAAATGGGTGGTCGGACGTACACTTTTTGAGTACGTCCGACCATGTACGTCCGACACAGCATTGAAATGAATATGTTTTTGCCAGCCTAAAACACTTAAATTCACACTGTATCCTATCTGTATGATTAAAGAGTGTATTCAATTGTAATATCTCTTAATTACTTAGTGATTCATAACCCTAATTCTAACAAATCATCATAATATAGCTGGACATTCCATAGTCACATTTTTGTATGGGTATTTACATACTAATATTACACACTATCATGATGTCATTAAAAAATATATCATAAAAACATACTTCAGGTGGACCATGTTGTATAATTATAATTTAATTTTGACTCACTTAGGCCATTTAACAATTTTCTTAGTAGGAAAAAACAACAAACATACATTTTGTGATGAAAAATCAACCCTAAACTTCAAATTTACATTATAAATCTAGTTCATGTAGTCCCCATCAGTGCATATTCATGTTAGTGAAGATTAATTGTGTTTTTATTTGTATTATACTGCCATAATTTAATGGTACAGTGATAACATGTTTATATCTACCATTTAAGACAACATTAGTTACTAATTATGACTTAAAATGTCTATAAACAGCAAATATTTCAGCAGCAAGTAGACTTGCATTTGTATAACACATGTACGTCCGACACGGCAGTCTTGTACGTCCGACATTGTAACGTCCGACACGAAAATAAAACGTAAATATTCCATGCTTCGAAGGGAAAATATATATTTTTTTTTTATATTTCCCATCATTTCCAATCTAATCCAAATGGTAATAGATGATTTGGCCCCCAAAAATGATAAACTTCACAGAGTTTTCCAGTTGAAATCCTCTTGTCAGAAAAATCATTTTCTCTGCGTACGTCCGACCATGCAGTGTTTTTTAATCGGTACAAGGTCATTATGGTGGTAAAATCTGAATAAGTCATATTATTATTTTCTACTCATCATTAGCAATCTATTGATCACATAAAATATTATGATTTACATTAACTTCTTCTTTAGTACCTAATTGAAGTGTGTGAAATGTACGTCCGAATTTATGGAATTGCCCGTAATGCAAACTGTGTTACCTCGTATATTGGTGTGTGCATGATTAACATTTTATCATTCAAGACATCTATTGAAAAACATTTGAAAGGTGCAAGTTTATCAAAATGTATCAATATTATGTCAACCATCTAAATGTATTATGCCACACATCTTTTGTATTTATATTGTAATTGTATCAATGTTATTTCTTCTGCTCTGCTGTGGCATTTATATGCCAGTGACCCGAGTTATAAATAAATGTAATTCCTTTTGTTGTGGCAGAATTTGCCTAATAAAGTGATGATTAACAAATATTTTGTAATTTGAACTTGTTTGAACCTTTCCAATGATTTTAATTTCTCCTTCAATTTCTACTTCACCATCATGGATATAGATGCCGCTGTGGTTGTGCCCCGACTGTCGGAGAACGGTTGAAGAGGAGGAGGCGAATTCTACCAAAGGCTTTGATCCCTCAGCTATTGGGGTGAGAATATAAATACTATTGAATATTGAAATGCCTAAAAGGGCCTAGAAAAATCACAAGAGAGCCCCAGCATGGAATTCAATATAAAACAAATGTACGAGTGTTATCTCATGCACATGAGCTTGAAATGTATCCCACACTCAGGAATTTTTTAATTTTTTTTTTATATGACTCTCTTTTAACAGTGCTGAAGGTGCAAACGTGCATGAGAAACGTGTAATGTCTGATGGTCCGCCCAGAAGACGGAAGGCCCGCAAGAATAAAATATCTGTATAATTATGATAGCAATACGGACAAATTCTCATTTGATAGCTGCAGAGCGATATCAAGCCCTATGACATCTAGGGTTTCTTTTAGGCACATGTATATCTTGTGAAATATATTTGTCATTGGAATAGGATTAACAAAACCATATTAACCCGTTGCTTGCGGGAACCGGGTGGGCTATGTACAAAGTCTATGGGGATTTCAGAATTGATATGCTGTGTTTAGTCTCATGGACTTCGGTCTCATGGTAATAATATGTTGGAAGGAATTTCATTCTGGTTTTTATGAGCAAATTTAGGATGTACATGTTTAATGAGGATTTTATTATACCGCTATAGCCTATCAAAGGCCTTTTCTTCACATCCCTTAAAATAAACATAATACAATCAATGCAATAAACAGGCGTTGCCTAGATGTTGCATTTTAAAAATGTTCTACTAATATAACAACAAAATTAATATATTTCATCTATCTGTGTTTCCTCTCTTCAGGAGTTGCTGCTCCCTCCCACCCTACCGCTGATCACCAGCCTCCAGAACCTGGACGTTGCATTCGGCACCCCTCAGGGAGCGGGAGATGGGGTATCGCCCGTCCTCACCAGTGCCGGGGGCGGGGTGAAGGTAGTCGGGGGAGGCGGTGATGGAGGAGGAGGAGGAGGCGGGAGAGGAGGGGTTGTTGGGGACGGGCCCTGCCAGTGCGAGCCATGCAGGGAGAGACGAGAGATCGCTGCGGAGCAGGAGCAGTCGCGTCAGCAGCTGGGGGAGTGTTGGACGGAGCTTAGCCATCTCGTGCGCTGTGTCTACTGGGAGGCGGGAACCTCGCTTACCGGTATGTTCACCCTCGCCTTTAGGTCTCACACCGTGTGTCTTGTTTTTTCCTGACGTCTAGTGACCTACATGTACATGACCCATTTTAAAGGGATCTAGTAACTTTGTTGACATGTGCAAAAAGTGATGAATGGTTGATGCAATGTA